>CBVK0102850558.1:0-21575 GCA_900067695.1 Picea abies
CTTCCGGAGTGATTCTATGTCAAGGTTAAGGTGCTCGGAGGGTGGCTTCGGCCTATGGTTGGGTGACAATAGAGATATTGTCAATGGTAAAACGAGCACTATCCATTATATTCTAACATTCCTCTCTCCCCCATGTTGTTCCTCATTTTTGCAAAAGGTCTCAGTAGATCTATTAAGAAGGCCACTAGAATTGGAAACATCAAAGGTATATATGTTGGTATTTCATGCTATGTCACCTATTTACTCTTAGTTGATAACATTTTAATTTTATGTGAAGGAACCAGAAGTTTGGTAGAAAATCTTAGAGAGATCATGTCAATCTCTTATGTGAAGCAACATGTATGAAGCTAACATTGACAAGTCAACAATCTCCTATTGGGACTCTTAGAGAATGAAATATATTTGCATTTTGAAGTCTTTCCTTTTAAGGTACTATCAAAGTGTGAGGGATTGAAATAACTCGGCTTTCATTTCAAAGAAAATCGATATACAAAAGGTGACTGGAAGTGGATAGTAGCCAAGGTAGATAAAAAAATCCACACATGGTGCAATCCATGGCTCTCCAAAGGAGGTTGATCGGTCCTTGTTAAATCAATCTTGGAATCCATCCCTATCTATTGGATGTCTTTGGAATGGATCCCAAAAGGAGTCCTGGAAAAAAATAGATAGTTAAGCTTTAGGTTCATCAAATAGACATGGATTGTTTTAGCCTCTTGGAAAAAAATTGAAATACCAAAATCTCAAGGTGGATGGATAATTAAGAATATATTCTTTTTATCAAGGCCCTTGTAGCAAAAAATGTATGGATACTAATACAAGGCTCAAGGAATAAGTAATCAAAGATAAGTATATTTCTCCTTAATCCATATAAGAATGGGTCATACATTCAATTCTATGCTCTCAAAATGCAACAATAATATGGAAAGTGGTGGTTATGGCATTTGCCTTGATAGGAAATTGGCTGGTTTGTAAAATTAGAAGAGAAAACAAAGTCCAAAATTTGCTTGGACCCCTAGATTGGAAGGAATGATGCATTTAAGCTCCCACACCATCTAGTTATGAATATGAAAAGTTGATGCCATCATTCTCTAAGATAGGTATCAGGGAGCCATAACTTTGGAGTAGCCACAACATTGGCCTTCCTAGGAAGAGATTGGATTGCAAGAGGAGTATGTAGACATATAGGCATGATATACTCAAAATATAATAAGTTTCTTCATAAATTTGAATGATTAAGAAGATCAACTCTTTGAACCCTATAATTAACTATGAGCCCAAACTAGGATACATGGCCTTATCTCTTGAGGTTAATGATAGTCCCAAACTCTGGAGATCAATGATTCTATGGAAATTCAAATGTCCATCCAAATCAAAACTCTTTATGTGGTTGTTGTTAAACAACAAACCCTTAACATGAGACATCCTTCAAAAAAGAAGTTACGATAGACCAAGTTGATGTTGTCTCTACAATGATGACTTGGAAACAAATTCTCACCTTATTATGACATATTCCTATACTCTTGAAGTCTTGCAAGAGAAGCATATCATTTGACTGGTTTGAACAATTCTTGGAAGGGGAATTCCATTGAAGAATCACTAAGGAATTGGTGTATGAAAAAAGAGGTATACATTTTTCCCTTTGGCCTTAGAATGGGGAATTTGGCTAGCTCGAAATTATAAAGTCTTTGAGGATAAGGAAACCATGCCTTTGAAATGTGCTATTCAAAGTCTAAACATCCTCTTTGCATTTCCTCGATTTAAGGAAGGATGTATTTCAAAAAACCACCCGAAAGAAGTCATAAAGAAAGACATTCCTTCAACGGAGCCTCCTAAGGGCCCCCCACAAAAGTTGGAGTGGGGTAAATTCTACATTTATCTCCCACTCATAGAATCTCTTTCAAGGCTATACAGGGTAGTGACACAAATAAATTCTATGAATTCATGGCTCTAAATTTGGTCTTAACACTAGCTCAAGAACAAGGCATTTCTCAAATTCCAATTTACATAGATTATCTTCTTGTGATTCAATGGATGAAAGGAGAATTAAATTTTCACAACTTGACTTTGAAACCTATTTTTCATGACATTCTTCTTCAAAATTCAGCGTCATCTCACATATATTTCATACAAGTTTATAGGGGACTCTTAGAGAATGAAAAGGACGTGTATTCCCAAGTCTTTAATTTTTAGGTACTAGCAACGAATGAGAGATTAAAATACTTGGGCGTTCATTTGAAACAAAACTTGTATCAAAAAGGAAATTGGCAGTGGATAATTACCAAGGTAGAGAAGAAACTCAACACATGGTGCAATCGATGGCTCTCCAGAGGAGGCTAATTGGTTCTTGTCAAATCAATCCTTAAATCCATCCCTATCTGTTGGATATCCCTGACATGGATTCCAAAAAGATTCCTGGAAAAAATGAGATAGTTAAGCTTCAGGTTCAATTGGTCTAGGGAGGTAGTAAAGAAAGACATAGTTCTAGCCTCCTATAAAAAACTTCAGATACCAAAATATCGAGTTGGATGGGGTCTTAAAAACATATTCCTTTTATATAAGGCCTTTGTAGACAAAATTGTATGGATGTTGATACAAGGTTCTGGAATTTGGGTAGAAGTAATCAAATATAAGTATATTTCTCCTAAATCCATAGAAGAATGGGTCAATAAGCTAGTTAGACACTCTCAAAACACATTATTAATATGGAAATCAATGGTTATGGAATTCCCCTTGAACAGAAAGGAAATCGATTGGTTTGGAAAATTGGGAGAGAAAACAATGTCCAAAATAGCTTGAACCCCTAGTTTCGAAATAATGATGCATATAGGCTCCCACACCATCTAGTTATGGATCTGAAATGTTAGGGCTACCATACTTTGAGACAAGTATCTTTGAGAATCAAAACTTTGGATAGACTACAACAATGGCTTTCCTAGGAAGAGATTGGACTATAAGAGGAGAATGAACACATATTGAAATGCTATACTCAAAAGCTAAGAAGTGTCTTCATGAATCTAAATGATCAATAACATCGTCTCATTTTACTTTGAATCCCACATGTAACAATGAGCCCAAACTAAGATACAAGATCCTATCACTTGAGGGTAATGATAGTTGCAAGACCCTGGTGGTCAAGGAATCTATGGAAATTCAAATTCCCATCCAAAATCAAAATTCTTTATGTGGTTGTTGTTAAACAAAGAATCCTTAACATGGGACATCCCTCAAAAAATAATCTATGAGGGACCAAGTCAATGCTATCTTTGCAAAGCTAACTTAGAAACAAAGTCTCACCTTATTATGACCTATGCCTATATTCTTGAAGTCAAGAAGGAAACATATCATTTGAGTGGTTAGAACAATGCTTGCAAGAGGAACTGCATTGAACGATCGCTCAAGAAATAATGTATGAAGAAAACCACAAGAGGCATACAAATCTCCCTCTAAACTTATCATAGAGAATTTGGTTGGCTCGAAATTGTAAGCTCTTTGAGGATAATAACACTAGGCCTTTGAAATGTGCTATCTAAAGTATGTACATCTTCTCTACATTTTCTCGATTTAAGGAAGGATGTGTCTCAAAACACTCCCCTAAAGAAGTCATTTTCATTTGTTTTATGGAGCCTCCAAAGGATCCTCCCCCCCCCCCGCCCCACACACAAAGGTGAGGCATGGATAATTCTACAACCATCCCCCACTCATAGCATCTCTTTTAAGGTTAGAGTAGATAATGACACAAGTAACTTTTATGAATTTATGGCTGTAAAAATGGTCTTGAAACTAGCTTAGACACAAGACATTTCTCAAATTCAAGTTTATGGAGACTCAATGCTTGCAATTCAATGGATGAAAAGAGAATTCAATTTGCACAAATTCACTTTGCAACCTATTTTTCATGTCATTTTTCTTGTAAAATCAACCTTCTCCCACATCTCTTTCACACTTTTTTACAGGGACAAGAACAATGAAGTAGATAGGTTAGCTAAGGATGGAGTGGTGTTGGAAAATGGAATTTGGATGATCACTAACAACACTCTTGCAAAGTCCTTTGAATATGTTCGTGCTCCTTGGTTCTAAGTTTCCTTTGCTTACTATTGAGCTCCCTTGCCTTTTCATGAAAAGATAGAATGAACTCCTTTAGGAAGATTCACCAAACTCTCTCAATATATAAAGATGACTATACTTTTTTGGAATTTTTGACGAGAATTGTATATGATGTTTCACTAATATAGATCCTAGTTTAGGTTTATTTGAATTTTTTTTAGAAATGCAAATGACATGACAATGTTTTGATTAAAGCTACAAGCTTGTAAAGACAATTTTTGAATGCTCTCTCAAGGTGTACCATTGTAAATTTATTTCTATAAATAAGTTATATATATAGATATAGCTATAATTTTTAGTTTATTTATTAACCTTATTTATAATTATAATTAAATTTCAAATTGACTTTTCAATGTGTGTATTCAGTTTAGCTCTCTATCCTGTGTGTGAGTTATATCAATTTACCATGCACAAGTTATGATTGACCCCCTCACATGAAACACATATTCTCAATCATTAGGTCCATTCAAATTGTTCTAAGTACAACTTGAGTGAGCCTAATGGTTAAGAACATATATTTCCTCGTGGAAACATATATTTCCTGGTAGGAGGTCAAAGCTTGAAATCTATAAACTTGGGTCCCTTGTCCAATCACTTTTATATTTTATTGGCTTTAATAATTCAAATAAAATGTAAAATTAACATAAACAATAACATTTTAACAAACAAAAATAAAAAACATTTTCAATTTTTCTCTTTCTTTTTTAACAAATAAAAATAAAAACATTTTCACTTTTTCTTTTTTTCTTTTGAGTATTATTTATTACCTCTTCTATTCTATTGGTTTTGGTATTGAAAAAATGCATGCAAAGATAACGCTCAAGATAAACTTATTCATATCATAACATTTATTTATTCATAATAATATATTATTGTTTAATAATATTGTAAATTTTGTACAAATTTACATCATCAAATTCTAATAAAAAATTGTGATTTGATATAAATTTATATCACCAAATTCCAATAAAAAAATAAAAAAAACTTTAAACCAAAAACCAGTTTTATTTTTTTATTTTTTTACCCGTATTGACTTATTCCTTCTTAAAGTACCGTACCATACATTTTAATTCAACTAAATATGTGATAACCTTTTATAAGAAGTATGACAGAGCAAAACGTTTTGTAACCATCACATTGTATTTTTTCAGAAGCTTTTTGGACAAAGCAGCTATGAAGGACGATAACAGCTACGCCCGTCCATCGCAATGGCGGTCGTGCAGCGTGGAGCAAGTCGAGGAGACAAAAGCATTCCTGAGAGTTTTGCCTATATTCGGTAGCACAATAGTAATGAACTGTGCCGTAGCACAGTTGCAGACTTTCTCAGTTCAACAAGGAACCCTAATGATGACACGTTTTGGGAACAATTTCAACGTGTCTCCTGCTTCCCTAGCGGCCTTTCCTCTTCTCCTATTACTGTTCGCGGTGCCTCTGTATGATTTATTTTTGGTGCCGTTTGCCAGGAAAAAGACCGGTCACCCTGCAGGATTTCCTACCTTACAGAAAACGGGCTTCGGCCTAATCATCTCGGCTGGTTCTATGGCAGTAGCAGCGTTAGTAGAAACCAGGAGAAGATCCAGTGCAACCAAACTATCAGTACTGTATCTGGTTCCCCAGTTTTTCTTGTCCAGCTTGGCAGAATTTTTCACCAGAGTTGGGCTAGTGGAGTTCCTCTACAGTCAATCGCCTCCCCAGATGAGATCCATGTCAGTGGCACTGAACTCATGTTCGGTTTCGATGGGATATTTTCTGAGCTCCCTCTTGGTCTCAGTCACTAACCGCGCCACCATGAAAAGCAAGAAGATTGGACAGTCAATAGTGCATGTGGGTGGATGGCTTTCCAATAACGACCTTAACGAGGACCACTTGAACCGGTTCTACTGGATGTTATGTTTTATGAGCGTCGTCAACTTATTCAATTTTGTGTTCTGGGCCATTTCCTATAAGTATCAATCCTCCAGCAATACACTTGTCCATAAAACCAGCGGGAGTAACACTAGTGAAGCAATGGACATCCAAAATGGACAAGAAAATAACATCCATGATCATGAAAATGTGGAGCACATGGCAAACATGTAGCAGCACCACAAGCAGGGAAGATTTGTTCTGTCGATCGCAAGCCAACGAAATAGAATCAGCTATGGGCAGCACTGCGGAGAATTAATGTATCTGGCTTATGAGCAGGCACTCACTGAAACAATGGATTCCCTTGCATTGTAGAAAATACACAGTAATGTCAATTGAAAATTACAGAAGTTATGGGTTTATATACTCTATGTTTAATCGTTAGTCTCCATGTGACAACTATCCACATTACAGCAGACAATCCTTATCGCAATTGCAGATTCCATTCCATCATTTAATAGACATTACACCGATACTATTATAATGTCGGTGTTTACTGATAGATATGGTTATACTGTAGAAAACGTGAATAACATGAGCTAAGGTTGATGCTATGAACAAGCTAGTAAGAAACTGAGGAGACCTGGTAAGAAACTGAGGAGACATGGTAAGATGGAATTATGACCTAAAATATGATGGCAAAGACATTCAAGAGGCAATAAATATAATCTTAGGACACAAATGAGATTCTTCAAAGATACTAACGTGGATGCTAAAATGATTTGGCAAGAAATGATTTCTTGTGACAATATTGAGGAGCTGCCTACCTTTGTTGAAGGTGTGTTACATTATCTTGTCAATGATATTGTTCAGAGTTAGAATAATTTATCAAAATTAATAGAGTTTTTAGTCTCAAATATAGTCATTAAATAGTTTTATGTAAAACAAATAAAATCTATGCATTATCTTTATGATGAGCTTGACCAAAAATTTACAAGATTATGGATTGTTGAGAGATTTACATTTAATTTTTAGTTATGTGTTTTGTTCCCATTATCTATTGTATTAGTGGGCTTTCCATGAATTACATACTAAATTGTTGAGAGGCCTATTAATATGCTAAAATAATAATCATATTAGATACCAAGGCTATAACCATGTCATGATTTATAACATGCAAACATATAGCATTCTGAATGCAATAAAATAACTCTAAATCAACATGTTCAATACTATTAATGAGATGGAATATGTGAACATGAAAAGAGAGATCGTCATATTTCCTTGGGTTTGCTCATTGTCTATTGTTTGCAAGATGTGGAAACCTATCCATCAAAAGCTAAAAATAAACAATAATAACCATGGTTACTATATGGTTGTATGACATATTTAGATAAGGGTTATTACTATTAATATTTTACATTAAACAAACCATTCATTTGATTTATTAAACTCCTGAGGATGATCCCTACTTTGGGATTGAAACATTGAGTAGTTTCTAACACATTCTCCTTTTAAACATTAATTATTGTTTTCTCTTCGAAATTGACATTCATGAACTTATTTGTAATTAATCTCACTAATAAGCTCCTAATTTCATTACAATTTATATTGATAACCTATGACTAATTGTTTTGATTTTTTATAGAGAGAAGAGTGGAGGAAAAGATAAGAAATGAAGAGAGATTATGATGTGTTAGCATCAGAAGTCACCTCTGGATTGCGGCAGAGGTAAGCCTGATACCCATCAGAATTTTATGTCACGGGTTGGTTATAAAAGGTCAAATGGGCGCAATCTCAAGAAAATATCGTCTCAACTCAGAAAAATGGACTGATGTGCACAAGCATATGAGGTCTTAGTTTAACGTCAGTCAGTAGGTTGTAGTGAGGGTGAGTAGAAGGAAGACTTCAATGAGAAGGATGTAGAGGTCTGTCGTGGACATTGGGTCTTCTAACAACCTAAAGAAGGAAAAATTAAACTCAAGATCTTTTTGAGTTCAAATCATAAAGAAACTGAAAGGAATTAGAACAACACTACAATCGAACATCCATCATAATGTAGTCAGAATAATTCAAGCGAATCAGTCAATCATGAACTCTTTCAACATTAGAAGGAAACAAGAGGGAGTAAGAAAGATGACTGTAATTAAACAAGAAGTCTCAAATATAGATACATAGCTAGAAAACCAGAAGCTTCCTTAAGATTTTACAATACGGGAGCTTTTCTCTACCATCGACCATAACAAAATATCAAAACTGAGTATTTATACACAGAGCAACTTGCCATCACTGGGAGTGTGACCTGGCTACTACAATCAAAGCTTTGCATCTACATATTCTTTTGTCAGGCTGCGCTCGCATTCTTTTGACATACACAAGATCAAATCGGTATGGGCTTCACAAGAAAATCCATGACAGGTAACTTTCAGCTGACAAACTACCCTCCATGGCCAGATTTTCCATGCTTTCCATTTATCTGGTGAAATGAGGTTTCAACTACCTTTCCCACTTTCATTAACTTCTTTTATTGGGATCAGGATGAAGCTTGACACCCATGAATGCTCCAGGTGAGCTCACAACTCCTTCGAGTCAAAATTGGTGCCTCGAGGCCATAAGGATCCTTCTTTGTGACCAACTCAAGTGCTCTGATCTATTGTGTGGCTCCATTCCCTTGCCCCATACGATCGCGGGCTGTGACCTCGTGCTTATCCATATCAAATATCGAGATTTCACATTTTGGGAGTTTTCACTCCTCTTGACTCCAAATATCTCGATGCTCGAAATCATGAAATGGTCCACCTGGATCAATGGTCAGACTTTCTTAGGACTTGAATGCCATGATTGTTTCCTTAAACAACTATAGATGCTCACTGCTTGAATGGGTGCTTATCTTTATTTTGGCTCCACTTTCCATATGACCCCACCTTGTGACCGTGGGATTAACTCTTAGGTGCATTGCAATTTCATGTTTCACGAACTTGCAATGTGCTCCATGCTCAAAACTCCAAGTCACGAAAATGTGACCGCCCAGATCGATCGACATGCATCTCTTTACATCGGACGACCCAGATCATATCGACATTTTGGGGTTAGGGATGCCGACATTTCTCACTTCCACCTTTCCAAAATGGATTTCTCCGCAGCTCAGATCTGGCACCACGTGTCCCGTTAAATAGATGGCCTTGATTATTTCATGACTCTGCATTTCACGAGTCCTTATGACTCAAGCCTTTGACTGCTCCATCCTGCGAGTTAGCAAAACGTTGATCTTGCACCGCGCATCCTTCCCAGTATCAAAGGCTAAGATGGGCCTCGCGATTTCAGATCTTTTTCCATTATACTTCGTGCAATTGTATGGTCCCAATCACCCGTTGGCCATCGATCTGATCTGCTTGAGGGATCTATGCCATTGAAAAATGATCTTCCTTGCTCGCTTGATTTGCATCCACATCAAACTGCTTCAAGTATTGCGCTTGGTGCTCATGAATGTGACCTATGAGAAATCACATGGATGATTGAGTGAGGGCTCAGGAAAACAAAGGCTGAGCAATAGAGGTAAAGAGAAAATAGATCGTCTTTAGGGAAAACAGAAAGGCTTAGAGCCAATACTTCCCACGCAAGCTACTAAGGAAAAAGAGGTCTATCAAATGGATGAAGGCTAATAGAAGGAAAACTACAAACCGAGAGGAAAAACCTACGATTGAGTCTACAAAAGGAGGAGAGATAGACAAAATTACAGACCTGGGTAGAAACCACAACTCACAAGATCTTGACAAGTTTATGTGCTAACATAATGAGTTGAAAATAAGTTTGGGATCTTTGTTGGATATAATTCATGTGGATATCCCAAAATAGAATTAGACATATGCAATGAAAAAAAAAAGTCATCATGAAGACTCTCCTAAATTATGGTTCATTTGGTCTAATTTCCATAAAGATAACAAGATATTGTTCTCTGTGTCTTGTGTCCTTGTGTCACGTGACTTAGTTGATGTTCAATGTTACACATACAAGAGGGAAATTGCATTAAGCTACAAAATTATTTTTAACATATCAGTTTAACATATATAAACTAATGTCTTGTGTCCAAGTAGGGTGACCTAAATGACATTAATTATATGACATTAATTAGATGAGTTGATACTTATTGTTCTTTCACTTTGCAAATGTATAGGGGTAAATAATAATAATCATTATCCTTATCATCATAATCATTCATCAACATCAAATAAACAAACACTTCAATTCATAGAACATGTTCCATGAAATGTGTGTGTGTGTGTGTGTATTCAAAATAACCTAAATTGTACATTTTAAAAAAATGGAACATCAATCCCAATAGGTTGGTGGAGAGGTGGGTGGTGTTAACCCCCATAGGTTGTACAAGGGATGGAAAAAGCCTTAGGATGGAAAGTGGTATCCCAAGAGCTAAGGTAGAGTGGCCAAGCGATGAAATTTACTTCTAGCCCGAGGACAATTGATGGCATGAATTTCAGTAGTGGTGAATGGGATAATGGTGGTACAGATGAATTGGAAGTAAATGAACCAACTTGCGTACACATTTATAATATTTATATTTATACAAAATTGTGAAATTCAACCAATAAATAACAAATTTCACATTAAAACAAGATTTAACTTGATACATGATACCTATGAAGGGGTTGGTCTATCCATCCCAGGTGGAGATGACTCATCGTTGTATGATACCACAAGCTATAGAAACATACCAAAATTGTATTTGATTTCTCATAAATAGTCTACAAAAACAAAACCAATTGTCTTACAGATGTAGTAGAATAGTATCATATCAATGAGATTGCCAAAGAATAAGAAGATCACTTTGGTGAATTTATCAAAGGTACCACATACCTGATTATACAATACACCAAATGAGAAGGTTGTTTCTGCTGCTACATTTGTGGTGGAAACTAGCACTGATGCATTTGTTAGTGTCAAGGGTACACTGTCCAAGTGTAGCAATTGCAAACATGATATAATTATATATATATAAAAACACAATAAACTATACACACACACACACACATATAGAAACACAAAAAATAATGAAGAACATATATATGGTCAAGATACTAACCTCTTGCATGAAACTCTCATGTCTAGTGGCCTCCATCATCCCATAACAAATATGCTTGTACCTTGAGAATCTATGAGGGTCACATGAATGGCTAGTCTATCCATGTTCCCTCTTCTAGATGGACTCTATTGTAGGGCCTCAAGGACCAATCCCTTTCACAAGATCACTTGTAGGTAGTATTTGGTGGGATAATGCTATAAAAGTGTTGTTCTACATCAGGCTCCAAGTCAAGGTGGATACAGATGCCTCTGTCTAGCTGATGCTTTCTTTGATGGGAGGATGGTGGACAGGGGGGTTAGGTCTTCACCTAGGAGGATAAGGACCTAGCAATGGGTCACACCTAGAATTTTCTCTATCCCATGCAGACCCAATACCCACCCCCTTGAATTCACCAATGTCAAAGTAGTTGACATGGAAACCTAACATAAACTATGCCCATATATTTTTGAGAAAATATAGAGGCAAATCCCTATTATTGCAGGGAGTTTTGTCAAAACACATAAACCACCTATCCATCAAATTCTCTAAAAATGGTTGGTATGTGCACCATTCCATACAAATGTGTCTCTTTTTTACTAGTGGTTTTACTTCGGTTCTAGGATCAATAAACAATGTCATTAGTTGTTTTTTTGAAATGTTTAGGTCTCTAAATCAATTTTTATCTAGCCCAGTCAAGAGAGTGAACGAATTTGATGGAAAATAAAAGAGGCAACATGGTGAGAAAAAATGCGCTCACACAGGAACACATGTTCATTTCTAGGAATGTGCATGCATTCTTGATGTGACAAGTTCGAAAAACCTCGAACCTCCATGGATGATGCCACTTAGGTTCATCGATAGAACACATGCGAATTCCTTGGAAAACATGCACATTCCTAGGAAGGCGTGCACATTCCTAGGAACAGATGCACATTCTTAAGAATGCATGCATGCTCCTAAGAGGAACAGACACACATTCTTGTTGGTCCCAATAAAGGGGCCTGCAATGAGATTTTTGGCCAAATTGACCACCGTGCCTCATGTTTTAGGATGTATTGAGAAAATTCAAGAGTGGAATTTTTATCACCAAGTGTCTACAAGATCCTAACACCATATCAAAGGAAAGACATGTATTCATTTGTGCTTAATTTCTTGTTTTCTTAATTTCTTAAAATATTTAATTGCATGCCTTTTCTAATTTTTTAAGTTAAATAAAAAAACCAACCTAATTTATATAAACTCCCTTATTTAATTGCAACAGAATAATTAATATGGAACTTAAACACAACCAAAACCCAACACAACCACATGAAGGCACATAAAACCCCAACCCACAACCAACAAACATAAACATAGAAATTGATGAAGGGTTGATGTCTTTGAGATCAATTGTTCGTGACTTAAGGAGTACAAGAGAGCCTAGACTATTGTCATTGGCCACTTCATTGGACACCATTATATCATCCATTGCAAGTGCCCAAGGGAAATTAACCAATATTTTTGAATACAGGGCTATGATGTTTGACTATTACAGGACTCACATTAATAAAAACCAGGTTAGATAATTGAAAAATACAAAACAAGATTTGATGTCACTATTTATTGATCCTAGAACCAAACTACAACCACCAGTCAACAAGAGAAATATTTGTATGGATTGGTGCATCCAACAACAATTTAAGGATAATCATATGGATATATAGTTCATCATTTTCAACAAACATCCCTCCAATAATAGGCAGGTGCGTCTATATTTCCTAAGGAAATTATGGGAAGAGTTTATTTTGGGTCACCATGTCAACTACTTTGACATCGGTGAATTCCAGCGGTGGGTCTTGGGTTCAAAAAGGATAGAAATCATGCTAGGCATGATCCTATTCTAGGTCCTCGTCCTCCTAGGAAAACACCTATCCTCGTTGCTCAACATCCTCCTATCACAAAAGGAATCCAAAAAACATGGTTATCTATATTTGTGTTGACTTAGATCCTAGTGCAACATAGGAGTTTTGTAGCACTATCTTGACAAGAGGTGTGTACTAATGATGTTGGTAGAGGGGATGGACCTTCAACCCCTACAATATAGTGCAGTCGGGATAGGGTACATAGACAAAGTAGTAATTCATGTGATCCTCATAGATTCTAGAGTTGTAGGAATAATTTTTATGGGTCAATCGAGGCTAGTGGACATCAGAGTTTCATGGAGGAGGTTAGTATCTTAACCATCTCTATGTTCTTATATATATATGTGTGTATGTATGTATGTATGTATGTATGTATGTATTTTTTTTGTATATGTTGTTATATCTTATTGTATGATGTTTTGTAGTTCATACACCCTTATAGAATACCCTTTACATCGGTAGATGCATTAGTGTGGGTTCCACCACTTATGAAATAGTAGAGGCATCTTGTTCATTCTGTGTACTGAATACACAGATATGTGTCACATCTGATAGATTCACCATAACTATTTGTTTATTTTTTGGCATCCTCAAATATAATTTTCAATATGGTGACGAGCCATGTCCACTTGGGATGGAAAATTCACCACCTTCACAAGTATCATGTATTGAGTTAAATCTTGTTTAAATGTGAAATTTGTTATATATTTTGGTTGATTTTTAATTTTTGGTACTGATAAAAATATTATAAATATGTATGCAGGTTTCTTCATCCACTGTTGGGTCATCTATACCACCACCATTTCATTCACCACCACTACCTACATTCCATCCATCATTTTCCCCTAGCTACAAGGATAGTCTAGTCCTTGTCCACCTTTCCCCAATTCTCGGGATACCTCTTTGCATCCCAAGGGTTTTACCTTACCTCATACAATCGTGGGGGTTTATTCCCACTCACTCCCACCATATTTCATATCCCATCCATCCATAGTGGTTGCACCCATAGGCCACCCACCCCACCACCTTTTCTATCGCATCCATCCATAGTGGATTCACCCATACACCACCCCACACCACAACCTTTTCCATATATTCCATGCACTAAGGATGCCATAGTAGATGTTGCCTCAAATTAGGTTGTAAAGTCGAGCTCTCCACCTTCCAATGACTCTCCACCTTTTCCCGATTTATTCACCATGAGATAATTTGTTAATGATCATTTTTTATGTATTATGAATGGAATTGATTTTGTACATTTTTTTTTTTTAATTTCATTATTTGATCCTTGTATTTGATGCAAAGTGGAATCATTGAAAGATTACGGTCAAAGAGGAGGGTAACAGCCTAAGGATTGTTAGTATCATCTCCAATGAGTTTTTTTAGGTTAAATTTCAAATTATCATTTTGTAAGTCCGTTAATTCATTCTGGAAAAACAACTTATAAGAATGTTGTTTCTTTGTCCAGTCTCTAGAGTGATGAACCACGCCTAGGCGCAAAACCACTTGATGTTATTCTCTGAGTAAGATAATAAATATTGATTTTTGGGACACTATTGATAGTTGCGAGGGTAGTAGTCATCAATGAGTGACCAATAAGTACCATTTTGTATCTAGGCCACCATATGGGACTTTTCTATGTTACGACACTTTTTCGTCATTTTGTATGTTGGGAACAATGTTCCATTTTGTAAAAACTGTACAGCTGAGACGATGTTGAATACACACACAAACACACACATTTAATGCCACGTTTGCTATGAATTGCAATATTTATTTATTTGTTGTTGATGAATGTATGGTCCTTAACTAGATTTGGGTAAACATGTGGCTCTTTTTTTTCTAGTTACATTCATGTGGAATCTATGGCATACAAACCATTGATATTATCAATCCTTCTTGCTCCCTTATTATATCACTCAAATCAATATATTGTAAAATTGAAGGTTAAATATATCAAACTTAGGTATATGCACATGACCAAATTATTAAAATCATATGAAACAAATGAAGCATAGATATAAATGAAACTTACTATAAGGGTTATGGGAGAACTTGATGAACTTGTAAAGATCTCAAAGAAAATTTTAATGGCTAAATTTTTCCATTTGGCTATTATTTGACTTAATGTATTAAAGAAAAAACACTATTCACAAATTCCATTTTCTCCAAAATTGTTTTGATGAAATTTCTATAGAAAAACATTATTTTATTTAAAAAATAGACAATTTAAAAAAAACTGTGTAAAATCCATATAATTTTGAATATTTTTACCAAAATTACATGCAACATTAATAGTAGGAATTTTAAGAATTATTAAGATTCGTTAAGTTTTATACAATTATAAGAGAAGCATGGACCCAAAAAATTACCACGGTAGAGATTGAGGAAATTAGTGGACGTTAACACAACTAATTTTATGTCATGTCTTAGGTTCAAATTTTGCACCATTCACAGTGTTAATTTTATAACACTCTTGCATTGATTTTTTGGGACGGTTTTAGAGTCATTACTAAGGTAAATGTTAATTCCAATAAACCATTTCAACCACAACGTACTAATGTAAACCTATATGTATGAGTTTGCATCTTAATATGGTCATAATAATGTCAAAAAGTACATCAAAACAACTTTATTATAAACGATATAAGGAAATGATATTTTTTTCCTTTTGTCATTTTCCTCTTAATCATGTCATGTTTCAAAACCACACTACATTGGGTCTTATGACACTTAATTGACCTTTTCTTTTGTTTTCTTTCCTTGACTTTCTTTGACATGTCTAGCCTTTCCTAGCCTTTCCCTACCTTTCCATGCCTTGTCTTGACTTGTATTGTACCTTGCTTTGTCTTTCCTTGCCATGCCTTTCCTTGTATTTTCTTTCCATGTCTTTTATTTCCTTGCATTTCCTTGTCTTTCCTTGTCTTTCCATGCCTTGCCTTTCCATGCCTTTCCTTTCCATTTCATTCCTTCCCTTTCCATGCCATTCTTTTCCTTTCCATGCCACACCTTTCCTTTCCTTGGCTTGCCTTGTCTTTTCTTTCCTTTCATTTCCTTGAATTTCCTTGCCTTTCCTTGTCACTTCTTTCCTTAAAATGTATCTCCTCACCTTTCCATTACTTTCCATGTCTTTCCTTTCCATGTATTTCCATGTCTTTCCTTTTCTTTCCCTTCCTTTTCTTGCCATGTATTTCCTTTCCATGTCTTTCTATTCCTTGCCTTTCCTTGTATTTCCTTGCCTTTCCCTACCTTGCCTTTACTTCCATCTATTTACATTCCATGTATTTCCATGCATTTCCTTGCCATGTATTTCCTTGACATGCCTTTCCTTATCATGTATTTCCATGCCTTTCCTTACGTTACCTTTCCTTGCCTTGTCTTGTCTTTCCATGCCTTTCCTTGCCATGCCTTATCTTGCCATGTATTGACTTTTCTTTCCTTGTGCTTCCTTTCCTTGCATTTAATTTCCTTGTCTTTCCTTTCATTTCCTTGAATTTCACCTTTCCATTTCTTTTATTGCCATGTATTTCCATGACTTTCCTTGCCTTATCTTGTACCTTTCCATGTCTTCCTTTGCCATGTTTTTCCTTGTATTTCCTTTCCATGTCTTACCATTCCTTGCCTTTCCTTGTATGTCCTTGCCTTTCCTTGCCTTGCCTTTTCATGCCTTTCATTTCCATGTTTTTCCTTGTGATGTGGGCCATACCCATCCACCATTATAAATAGGAGAACCCTTAGTATCCCTTGTTTCCATGACTAGTTTGGGTAGACTTGATACTTCCAAGTTTTATTCCCATATTAAACAACAAAGGGTATTTGTTATGTTGATCTTGAAAGTACACTAAACATTCTTGTTATGAAATAGGTTAAGTATTTCAACCTCCATATATATACTTATAAAAACTTCCTTATTATCATCACAAGCCAAAAACATATATAATGTGAGCATGTGGTGCACAAAGTCGAACATTCTAAGAATGTCTATAGCCTCCAATATGAATTCTATATCATGGGTGTTGGATTATATGTTGTTTTTGATATTTGGTGGTGTATTTTGGTAGGTAACTACTGCAATAACCATTGTGTGAAATTTCTCTCTTTCTAACAACATGATCACAATGTCACTCTTAAAGGATTTGAATCTAAGAGCATCCAATATGTGACTCCACACACATGTCCAAATTTTTTTTTAAATACATCATTTGGATCTACATTAATATTGGTTAGAGTAAACCCAATATTAGTAAAATTGGGCTCTAGCCATATTTAAGGATTGTCTTCTTAAAGTGAAGGATTCATGCAAACTATTATAGATATTATATCTCTGCTTATTCTTTGCCTTTCCAAGTCTAGCCTTGCCTTGCCTTGCATTTCCATGTCTATCCTTTCCTTTCCATGTCTAGCCTTACCTTTCCTTTCCTTTCCATGTCTAGAATTTCCTTTCCTTTCCTTGCCATGTCTTTCCTTTCCCTGCCTTGCCTTGCCTTTTCTTAACTTGCATTGTATTTTCAATGATGTAATATGTGAAATTAAAATTAAAAAGACAACATCCATTCACCATCCAATGTCCTCAAATTAACTCAGAGTTTTTCCTTGCAACTTGAATCATCATAAGCCCATTATGTGCATGAAATGAATCATGAATATGAGTAAAACAATGCAAATTTATGAGTTCATAACATAAGTACTTAATATTCCACAATGTGATAATGAATATGTGAATTATGTGTGACAGAATAAAAATTTAGGTTCAAAATTTTATTTTCATACAATCCTTAAAGGTTATTATTCCACCCCATGAAGTATCATGTACCAAACTTACTCATCATTATCCCCAAAAGGAAAAAAATATGCTACTGTAAAATTTAAATACCTAGAACTTGAACATGACCTAGACTTACACCTACACCTACACCTATAGCTACACCTAGACCTTTTATTTCCATGCCTTTCCTTGCCATGTCTATCCTTTTATTTCCTTGCATTGCCTTTCCTTGCCTTGCATTTCCTACCCATGCCTTTCCTTTCCATGTCTTTCATTTCCTTTCCATTTCCTTGCATTGTATTTCCTTTCCTTTCCTTGCATTACCTTGACTTGAATTTCCATTTCCTTACCTTTCATTGCGTTGCATTGACTTAGACCTAGACCATGACCTAGATCTATACCTAAAACTAGACCATGAATTAGACCAAGACCTAGATTTTTCCTTCCCATTTCCTTTCCATTTCCATGTCTATCCTTCCCTTTCCTTTCCATGCATTTCCTTTCGATGTATTTCCTTTCCTTTCCTTACCACTACCTTTCCTTTCCTTTCCACTACCTTTCTTTTAATTTCCTTGCCTTACATTTCCTTGTTTTGTGTTTCCTTTCCTTGCCTTGACTCAGAACTATACATAGATCATATCCTAGACCATGACCTAGACCTATACCTATACCTATACCTATACCTATACCTAGACCTAGACCTTGCTTTTCCATGCCTTCCCTTTCCATGTATAACCTTTCCTTTCCTTTCCTTTCCTTTCCATGCCTTGCCTTTTCATTTCCTTGCCTTGACTTGCCTTGCGTTTCCTTGACTTATACCTAGACCATGACCTAGACATAGACTATTACCTAGACCATGACCTAGACCTATAACTTTCCATGGAATGCCTTTCCTTTCCATGTTTAGACTTGCCTTGGATTATCATTCCTTGCCTTGCCATGCCTTGCCTTTCCATGTCTTTCCTTTCCATTCCTTTCCTTTACATTCCTTTCCTTGCATTGTCTTTACATGCATTGCCTTGCCTTGCCTTGCCTTGCCTTGCCTTGAATTTCCTTAACTTTCCTTGCCAATGCCTTTCCTTTCCTTTCTTTTCCTTTCATTTACTTTCCTTTCATTTCCTTTCCTTTCCTTGACTTAGACCTAGACCATGACCTAGACCTAGACCTAGACTTACACCATGACCTAGATCGTGACATATACCTAGACCTAGACTTACACCATGACCTGTACCTAAGCCTAGACCATACCTTGTCATGGCTTGACTTTCCATGTCTAGCCTTTCCTTTCCTTTCCTTGCATTTCATTGCATTGCCTTCGATTTCCTTGTATTCTAATTCCTTGCCTTGCCTTCCCTTCTCTTTTCATTGCCTTGCCTTGCATTTCCTTCCCTTTCCTTTCCTTGCCTTGACTTAGACTTACCATGACCTATGCCTACACCATGACCAAAACCCAGACCCAGACCTAGACCTAGACCTTGGCTTGCCATGTCAAGCCTTTTCTTGGCTTTCCTTGTCAGTAACTTATCTTGCATTGCCTTGCCTTACATTTCCTTTCCTTGCATTTCTCGGCCTTTCCTTTCCTTGACTTAGAACTATACCATGACCTAGACCTAGACCATGACCTAGAATATGCCTTGACCTAGACCTAGACCTAAAACTAGAACTAGACCTAGACCATGACCTTGCCTTTCCATGTCTAACCTTGCATTTCATTTCCATGGATTTAATTTACTTTTATTTCTTAGTAAAAATCATTGATTGTATTAGCAACACCCTTCACACACATAATCAATTGGCTTCCTCTAATCCTTCTGATAATCAATTTCTTCCTCTAATCCATCAATTTGGTCTCTCTCTCTCTCTCTCTCTCTCTCTCTCTCTCTATAAATGACTTTTGTTAGCTTTAGGACTTTGCATTGCATCCTAATTATTATCATCCATAGCCAAATTCCTTGAATATTAGATTATAATAACCTTCTAACATCATTATTGTTGCATTATTTTCATTTTCATCCACTAGGGTTTATAATATTGCATCTATTTAGCATAGCTTAATGTTATTTCTTTCAAGCAATCAATAGTTAATGGTTTACTAGTATTTATCTTTCATTTGAAATATTTTTATCATTGCATCTTACTAATTTAGTATTGTTCTAATAATATTGTTATAAACTTGTTAGATGTTGAAGTATATTATGTTTAATTCTAGTTTTATTAGATCCTTTCTTTTTCTTGTATAACTAGTGTTACAATGCATTTGATTTACTTTTATTTCTTAATAAACATCATTTATTGTATTAGAAAAACCCCTCACACACACATAGTTAGTTTCCTTTATCTAATACTTCCTCTAATCAATTTTCTTCCTCTAATACATCAATTTTCTCTACATCTAGTCTTTCCATGTATTCCCATGCCTTTTCTTTCCATGTCTATCCTTTCCTGTCCTTGTCTTTCCTTGCCTTGCCTTACCATGCCCTACATTTCCATGTCTTTACTTGCCTTGAATTACCTTTCCTTTCCATGTTTCCTTGCCTTCCTTGGCATGACATGGAAAGAAAAGGAAATGAATGACAAGGCAAGGCAAGGTAGGGTCTAGGTTTAGGTCTAGGTCTAGGTCTAGGTCATGGTGTTGGTATAGGAATAGGTCAAAGTCATGGTATAGGTCATGTTATCTCCTCAAATAACACAGTCAATTTTGTTTATTTTAGGTGAAGGAGGTCATTAAAAAATACATTTCTAAATTTCTTGAGGCTCGCTTTTTCAAGCTCCAAGTCTGTAATAAAGTTTTCCTAACAATTGGTTTGGTTTTTCCTTCAAAAAACTTGAATCTCAGGTTTTGGTGGCTAAGTTCATTTTCAAAAGGGCTTCTAAGCCACCGAAAGCCTAACTTTCGGTGGCTTAAATGCAAAATTTGGGGCTACCTTAGCCACCGAAAGCGTAGGAACTTGGAAATGGTTACCTCACTAACAATCTTGGAGCAGTGATTATGCTACAAATATGGGGAAACTTTTGTTGAGGTTTCAACACATAGTATAGGGTTCATGTGAAGATGAAAGCAATAATATTAGAACTAATCTTTGCAGCCTCTATTTCACAAATTGTTTCTCCTATTCAACTAGCATTTAAATCCAAAATACACCTTGGCCTGGCTCTGTTAAGATTGCAGCTGATATTCCTATGTAACTGAACCATGTGTTTTAGATGCTCTATTTCCTTTTGTTCTTGAAGGAACATGTGCCAGATTTGGTACATTCAGTTGTGGTAAGACTATCATTACTCTTACCAACAAAGGTATATCTCATCATAGCTGTTGCAAACAAGAAAGCATGATCAAAAGGATTTGGATCAAATCATATGTTATTTGGTTTTGAAACAAATACATGCTAAAGAGATAAAACACTGACTTCTACAACTTATTTGAAGCAACCCTGAACTTAAATGAACAGCCTTGAAGATCAAGAAGCTAAGAGGAAACATATTTTTGCAATTTTGAAAACTATTTTCAAAACAGATCTTTCAGTGGCTTAAGAAGGCTTTCATAGCTACCCTTATCCACCGAAAGAAGAGCTTTCGGTGGCTTACAGGCTAGAAATTTTGTCTCCTTAGCCACCGAAAGCGCAGAAAATTGCAGATTTCTCTTCTTTTTACTCAGATTGATTATTTTTTGACCCAGATGCCTCGAGGGTGGTTTCTAATGATAGATAATAATTAAAGGGATACAAAACATCACCCCTTTTCAGCTTTTGAGGTAGATGATGAGGCAAGAAGACTAAGTGGTCTTTCTATTTTTGGGTAAAAATGCACAGATTTTGGTGAAAAGGTCAAAATTTGACTTGGTTGAGTGTATTTAGGAGCATATGGTCAAATATATTATCAAATA
>CBVK0102850594.1:0-11271 GCA_900067695.1 Picea abies
TGGTCACCATATGTTCTCTATATATGGAACACTCATCATTGTAATAAAAAATCTATCATATATCATCTTATATAGAAAAATAAACACCCACTACCAAGGATCGATGATCTCTTTGATCAGTTGAGAGGAGATAAAATATTCTCAAAAATATACTTGAGGATTGGGTAGCAGCAAGTAAGAATTAAATATTAGGACATCTACAAGACTACATTTAGAACAACGTATGGACACTATGAGTTCTTAGTGGTTCCATTTGGACTTACAAATTCACCAACCACCTTTATGTGCCTAATGAATAGTTTCCATAGAAAATATTTGGACAAATTTGTGTTAATGTTCATTGATGACATCTCGATTTATTCCAAGAACAAGGGAGCATGAGGGAAACCTCACATTAGTGCTGCAAGTTTTAAGGGAACACAAATTGTATGCCAAATTTAGTAAATGTGATTTCTTTTAGAAATAGGTCCATTACTTGGGCCATGCTATTTCTGAGGAAGGAGTGGCAGTGGACTTTAAAAATATTAAAGCCATCATCAATTTTCCTGCACCAAAATATGTGAAATAAGTGAGGTCATTTATGGGATAGGATGGGTATTACAAAAGATTCATACAAGGGTTCTAAAAAATTGGTCACCCAAATACTTCAGTTGAGAAAAAGGGAGTGAAATTTTTTTGGACAAAATTTTGTGAAGATAGTTTTTAGTGGCTAAAATATCTTCTAACCCATGCACCTATTCTGAATATTGTTGATCCAAATAAATATTTCTTAGTATGTACATATGCTTGCAAGGAGGGACTCAGAGGGATTATGATGTAAGAAGGCCATGTAATTGGTTGTGAGTCAAGAAAATTGAATGAATATGAGACTCATTATCAAACTCATGAATTAGAGCTTGATGCCATAGTGCATTCTCTAAAGATGTGGAGAAACTATATGTTGGGAAGAAAGTGTGTACTCATGATTGACCATAGTGGGAGGATATATCTATTTTACTAGCCCAAATTGAACTCTAGACAAGTTAGATGGATGTCTCTTATCAGTGAATTTGATTTTGAAAGATGAAAAAATAAAGGTAAGGAGAACCAAGTAGCAGATTCACTTAGAAAAAGTATGAAAATCATTCACATGGCTTCCATAAGAACATGTGAATCATATATCAAGGAAAGAATTAGAAAATCATAAGAATAAGATGAACACTTCAAGAGTGTAAAAGGATACTTGAGACAATAGACAAATGGGCCAAAGTATAGTGGATACCACCTATTAGAGAGAAACTTATTGACCTACAAGGGCATATTGTATGCCCCATGTTTAGTTGAATTTAAGAGGATCGTAATGGATGAGATTTATAGAATCCCTTCTTTTGGTCATCCTGGAAACCATAAAATGATAACAACCACAAGAAAGTTGTATTATTGGTTGGGAATGAAAAATGACATCTCTGAGTACATTGCCAAATGCTTGTAATGTCAACAAGTCAAAGTATAACACAAACACCCAGTAGGGTTGTTAATGCATCCATTTCCAATTCCAGAATGGAATGGGAAGTCATTTCAATGGACTTCATCACTGGATTACCAAGGAAAACAATAAAAATGATTTAATCATGGTTTTCATGGACAAATTGAGCAAGGAAGCTCACTTTATTCCAATGCAATATACCTGCAAAGCAATCGACATTGCTAATATTTTTATGAAGGATATTTTCAAGTTGCATGGCATTCCAAAGACAATCATATCAAATCGGGATGTCAAGTTCACTTCAAATTTTTGGAAATATTTTTTCACAAGTTTTGGGTCTCAATTAGCATTTAGCACAACTTACCATCCCCAAACTAATGAAAAAATAGAAAAGGTGAACAAGTTATTATAGGACATGTTGAGGATGTATGAAATGCATCAACCCAATAACTGGGAAGACTACTTACCCTTAGTATAATTTTCCTACAACAATGGATATCAAGATTAATTAAAGATGATTCCTTTTGAGGCATTATATGGAAGAAAGTGTAACATCCCAATCAACTAGGATAATACGGTAGACGATATCACTCTCAGAATGGACATGTTAAAGGAAATGGAACTGGAAGTAGAAAAAATAAAACAAAATTTGAAAGTGGCTTAAGACTGAAAAAAAAGTTATGCAGAGAATAACCAAACTCAAAGGGATTTCAAAGTGGGAGAACATGTGTATCTATGGATCAAACCTAAGAGAAACTCCCTAATAATAGGAACTTATGCAAAGTCAGCACTAAGGTATTGTGGGCCATTTGAAATTCTTGAGATAGTGGTACTTGTAGCCAACATGCTAGCCTTACCTCCCACAGTGAAGGCACACAATGTTTTCCTTCTATATTTTCTTAAGAAATATGTTCATAATGCTAATCATGTAATTGATTAATCTATGATTCAAGTGGAATCTGAGGGAGAATTTCAACCCGAGCCTCAATTCATAATAGACAGGAAAGAGACCCTCCTTTGGAATCGATCCATCGAATAGGTAAAGGTGCAGTGGAAACATTTTGGAGAAAATGAGGTCAGTTGGGAGCTACAGGATCCCATGAGAAAGGCATACCCATTTTTGTTCATTGTTGTATATAGTATTTACGTCGGAAAGTGAAACACCGAGGATGATGTTCCTTTAAATGGGAGGGGAATGCAACAACCCATTTTCCCGAGTATCTAAATATATGTCTATATGTTGTTGTGAGTCATGACTAGTATGTTTAATTTTTTGGACCTTGATGAACAATTAAAATGATAAAATGCATTTTGATGATAATTGAAAGAAAATTGTTGTTGGTTGGATAATTTACATAGAAATTATTCTATGAGAGGGAATGGTGAGGGGGAAACCTTAATGGTTGAGATAACCCTTTCCAAGAAGTAACCTATTGAATTTAAAATATTCAAACCTGAAACTGTCCTCTGTCCTAGAAGATTTATTTACCAATCAAGTTGGTTGTTGGGTGGTCCTCCTTATAAATAAATGAGAGAATGGGAAAAGTACCCATCTAGAAGTTTCTAATTTGACCCAAAATTTTGGGATATTTGACAACAAATTCTTACTACAAAAGGCAAGGAAAATAAGGAAAATTGTAGGCAGAGGAGAGAGGTCACACACAGTTGGGTTTGGGGACCCAATATGAGTGGAGAAGAGTGTCTGAAACATCTTTGGTTCATAGAAAAACAGAGGAAAATCAAGTTCTCCATGTTCTAGGTAAGAATATAGAAAATACGTTCTCTAAACCGAGACGATAAATGGGGTTGTGAATTTGGGTATGTATTTGTGACTTTCTGAGTCAAGAACATGCCCCCTTTCTTTGTGGAACAAGAGATATATATCTTGCTAATTTGTTTTGGTTAAGGAGAGTGGTTTTCATCTTTTTATTTATGTTAATGAGTGAGAATATACTCTTATGTCATCATCTACTGGCTAGGGGATGACCAACTGAAAGGATAGACAAAATATAGATGTGCCTATGGTTGGGTGGAAAGAGGATGACCCATCAATAGTTTCCAATCTACTTTTAACTCTCATATAAGTGTTTTAGTAATTTGTGTATGGCATGATAAGTTTCATAATACTATGGGATTTATTCTTTGGTTTTATGAAGAATTGATATTATGTTTAAGTAGTGAAATTTATTGCTTCATATGTCTAGCTGAATGTAAAATATGAAGAGAGTTGTGTAAGAATACATTCTATTGTTTTCCTCTAACTATTTCAATTTTTATAGATTGTTGTGAGAAATTAATTGTAACTTTGAATAAGAATAGAGTGATAGTTGGGAATTTGCAACTCAATTGTGTGAATATAAATCATGGGTAATTGTGAATACTAAGATGTCAAAGTGTTCAAAGAACATCTAAAGTTAAGAATTTATAAACTCTATTAAATGAAATATTGATGATAACTTTGGTCTCATAATATTAGGATAAATAGTGGAGAAGACAAGGTATTTTAACATGAGGAATATGTAAATCAAATGAAATTATGAATATGCATTTTGTATTTAATTTATGTCTTATTAATACATGGTAAGAATGGAATTCTTACATGGATTTACTTAGTAAAACCGCGTCCAAAGATAAAAACTTGAGATAGGGGCTCTTCCCTTGATAATAGTAAATATTTGCTTGAAAATAGGTGGGTAATAAGTTCTGGTAAAAACATAACTTTTGTTGTGGATGGTTTTACCTCCAAGAGAATTTATTTTTCCTTGAAATAAATTCAAATGATTAAATATATATGTATATATTTTTTAATAAGGTTTCTTAAGAAAAATATGCATGATGAAGAGGAGGAAGTCTTATATTATAAACCATGAAATTCTAACCAAGGCACATGAGCAAAGAAGATGTAATTTTTTCTTTTTCTGGACAAGAAAACAATTTTTGCTTAAGTTTACCAATCATAAGAATTTCGAACTACATAAAGGTCTTTGTAGTCCTGGTGGAAATCACTGTTAACGTATTTTTGTTTTATTTAAATTCAAATTCCTGGAATTATTTTCCTTTTCTTCAATATTATAAAATATGCTTTTATTTAACTCCAATTAGAGATATCGGGCATCGATTGGTCAAGTTGTAAGGTCCATGAGCTAAGTAAGAATCCTCGAGGCCAATTACTAAAAATAAATGTAAAATAAAATATATCATTAAACCCACTAGTCCATCACGCGTCGGGCATCGGGGAATTGAGATTTGAAGGAACACGTGAGTTTGGTTTATCCCAGGATGATATGGACGATACAGTATAATATCTTGTTATTATATTAATAATAAAACCCCACCTAGATATCATGCATCGGGGGATTGAGAATGGAGGTGAACATGATACGTGATAGACCTGGGGCCCAATATGGATGAATTATTATCTTTTAAAATTAATAATAATATTGAGCCTCCATCGGATTATCGCGTATTAGGAGTTGGAAAAATATTGGTATGAGTGGTAAGCTATATGCTAAGATATCAACTAAGTGTGATTCGGGTGGTGTTGGAATGGGTCAATATCCGGTAGGCCAATACTGGCATGTTGGATATCAACATAGAGAGGGAAGTCAATGGTGATCAGCGTGGAGGGAACGAGGGTTGATAGGTTGGGGGGCTCAGTGGATAAATTACCATGTGGGTGAAGTTTCATTAGCCACATTAGCAACTAGGTATGCACTAGTTGAACCACATGGATGCCACGTGGGCATGATAGGGTTAGGAAATAAGGCTTGAGACTTTAGGAAGATATAACTTTTGATCCAAATCTCAGATTTGAGCATGGTTATGGTCATTGGAAATATCTTGATGAGAAAAATACAATGATGCCCTCGAAAAGAGGCTTCAAGGTGGATAAGGAAAATTAAACTTTTGATACCCCACCCCTTTAAGAGAACCTAGGGGGTGTGTAGGTTACATAGGTGAAACCCCATTCAAGGGGGAGACATCGAATTGTGCAAGATAAAAACAATTCTACTTGAGAGGAAGGTAAGGGAAATCTTCTTAGATCGAGTCAATAGACACAAGGGGATCACCAAAGATGACATTGGAAAGGAGATAAACCACTTTACTTTCCTTGTGCTTAACATGAGAAGGGATAAGAGAAGAGATACAAGGTAGGATAGAGCCAAGGAGATCAATCAATGTCTCCAAACACCAATGGGTGGAGATATTGGATGGAGAAGAACCCCATTAGAGCTTGGAGATCATGTGAATAATGATCTTGAAGTCACCTTCCATATAAATTTGGGAGAACTGATGCATGCAGGTGATTTGAAGACCCTAAATAAGGGCCTAGATTTCAGATGCATTGTCAGAATTGATTCCTAAGTGACCATAAAATATTCAAAGAATTTTTCCTGAATTATCTCGAAATATTCCTCCATAACTAGCGGGCCCTGGATTGTCTTTGGAAGCACCATCAAAATTGGGATTAATGAAACTGGAAGGGGGGGGGAATGCTAGGAAAAAGGGATGGAAGGTTTGGAGGGGTGAATAGAGGAGGAAAGAGAGAGAGGGTATCCAAAAAGAGAGAAGATATATCTCGAAATATTCCTCCATAACTAGCGGGCCCTGGATTGTCTTTGGAAGCACCATCAAAATTGGGATTAATGAAACTGGAAGGGGGGGGGAATGCTAGGAAAAAGGGATGGAAGGTTTGGAGGGGTGAATAGAGGAGGAAAGAGAGAGAGGGTATCCAAAAAGAGAGAAGATATTTCTCCCGGGGTGAACATTTGAGGTCTTTGGCGTCCCATTTTTTATTTTAGGATAGTCTCTTCAATGTTGTGTGTAATCCTGCTCTAAATAAAAGTCAAATTTTGGGACTCATCCTTGAATATTTTTCCATTACACACCTTCTAGACCTCCCACAGTAAAATTTTTGGGAAGATTTGTTGGATGTGATTGAGAATAGGGTTGTAAAAGAAAGTGTTTCTCCAAGAAATGATGGTGGATCTGATGGAGTCCTTGATGTGGTCAGGTTGCTGAAAGGAGATGGTTGCATGGTCCTAGATAATTTTTCTAAAGGAACATGAATTGAGATGTTCCATGGACTCTTAATTTTGATTACATAACATGCATATCCTAGGGCCCAATAAGTACCTTCTACAGAGATGATCCCATTGAGGATCTTCTTGTGAGTGACCTGTGAGAGGAAATTGGTCTCCTTTGGCTAGAGGTTTGACTTCTAAATATTCTTCCATATGTCATCTTCTAGGATATCAAAATCATATGCTACATGATGATAAGATTTCTTTAGGGTAAAAATCTTGCAAGACGATAATCCCATCTGATTTTGTCTATCTAAGAAGATATTTTTAGTTTCCTAAGATTGAGGTGCTCCATTAGAGAATATAGGAGAGGTCAATCCTGGAAGGGAATATGGTTAGGATCTATGTTCCAAGAATACCAACCATATTTTGTTGAGGTTGGGGGCCAATAATCCTTAAAGAGCCATCCTTGTAGATCTCGGAGAGATAATTTCAAGGGGATTAGTCACTGATCAGATTGAATAGTAGGAAGTTGCTTCCAAGAGTCTTCCAAAAAAAGAGAGGAGCCCATTGTGAATTTCCCAGAAGTTGTGTTGTTGGATGAGCCCCCTATTTTTCCATGCAGTGAAATGAATGAGGGATCCAAAGGGAGAATACATAATTTGTATGAGCTTAGAAGAGCTGATATGATCTGCATATTTCTATTTCCATATGCTAATCTAAATTTCTCCTCTTTGTTGTAGCCACCTCTACCTGATTTTTTCTCCTAGAGTTTTGTTAAGAATTTCAGGATCCTAGAGTCCAAGACCTCCTTTTAGCTTCAACAAGCATAAGGTATTCCAAGATACCAAGGCCCATTTTTTAGATGCTTAAGTTCCTTGCCATAGGAAGCTCCTTTGAAGCGCTCTAATTGCCTTGAGAATCTATTTGGGAGAAGGTAAGGCCAAGAATTGATAAATATGGATCACTTGGAGAATCGATTTGAGGAGGACCAAGAGACCAAAAATGTTGATGGGATGAAAACTCCAACTAGACAACTTTTTAATGAGCCTAGAGAGGAGATCTTTCTAGGAATTAATACACACCCCTGAGGAAAGTAAGGGGACCCCAAGATATTTGGATGGAAGGGGGCTCCTAGAGAAGCTCAAAATGTGGGAGACATGAAATTGGATGGAGAGAAGGTTGTTGAATAAGAAAATCTAGGACTTTAGGTGATTGATTGAGGTGCCCAAAGCTTCCATTAAGTCATCAAGAAATTTTTAAAAATCTCTTTCTTCCCTTGTAGAGGAGATACCCATCAACATGGTGTCATCAAAAAATTGGTTGTCGATCAATGGTTAAACATATTGATGGTGTGACATGCCTTGGAGCTTATGATAATCATCAATAGCCTTGAGGCTATGACCTAACCCTTTATCCCTAAGAATAAATAAGAAGGGGGAAATGGGGTCTCCTTATCAAATACCAAGGGAGAGGTGAAAAGTAGGGGAAGGGGTTTCATTTATCAGAAGGGAAAATAAAGCAGAGGTGATGAAAAATATGATCCATCTGACCCAGTCACAGTGAAACCCATAATCCAGGAGGATTTCCTAAATGTATTACGAGTTGATATTATCAAAAGCTTCAGACATGTCTAGCTTAATGAGCATTCCTAGGGTTTTGGTAGTTTTTAAGGAGTGGAAGAATTCATGTGCTAATATGATTTTTTCCATAATTTAACGACCCTCCACATAACTAGACTATTCATGGGAAATCATGGCGGGCATAAGGGGTTTGAGGCGCATGGCAATGAATTTAGAGATGATCTTGTAGATGACATTGCAGAGAGAAATGGGGTGGAATTTTTTAGGGTACACCACCTTTTCCTCTTTAGGGACAAGGGTGAGAAAGGTGGCATTCATAATTGCAAGTACTCCAAAGATTCTTTGGGATTCTTGTGAAAGATCCCAGACACCCATTTTTATCACCAACCAGTAATGATGAAAGAATTCTAAGATGAATCCATCAGGGCATGGATATTTTTCGGTAGCCAAACTAAAATTGGAAACCTCCACTTCAAATAAGGAAATGGGACACATAAGGATATCATTTTGTTCCTCTGCGATCAGGTTGGGGATATTTTGAGAGATGGAATGTATGGAAACATAGCGATTCGATTGAGGTTTAGAAAGTAACTCCTAAAAGAAAGAGGTTATCTCTTGCTCAATATCATAGTGATAAGTAAGTTTGTTACCTTGACCATAAATGAGATGAGTGATATGATTAGAATGATGGCATTGAATCATGAATCGATGGAAGAACTTGGAGTAGTTCTCTTCTTCCTTAATCCATTGGACTTGTGATTTTTATCGCCAAAGTATTTCCTCTTGCTTTTTTCCTTCCTCGATTTGATTAGCTAGAGTTCTTTCTTGTTGAGAAAGATTTGGTGATCATCCATGGCAGATAATTTTTTGTTGTATCTCTTCCATTTGGGATTCTAGGAGTTGTTGTTCTTGAAAAATATTCCCAAAGACGGTCTTATTGAAGATTTTGATGCTTTGATTGAGGATCTTGAGGCACTATTGGAATTTATACATGCGAGATTCATCGACTATTTGGGCTTCCTCCCACCATACCTTGATATTATTAAGAAAATCGAGATAGGAGAGACATAATTTTTCAAACTGGAAGGGTTTTCTACGGGTTTTGCTGACGATGTCGAGGGAGAGACAAATTGGCCAGTGATTTGACCCTGCTACTGCGAGGATGGTATCTTCCATGTGAATTCCAAAGAGAATGAGAGATTATAAAATAAAAAATTGATCCAATCTACAAGATACTTGATGAGGTCCCCCGTGACAATTGTTCCAAGTGTAAATGCCATTGCTAGTCTCCAAATCAGTTAATTAATGATCTTGGATAAATTCCTTGAATGTCAAATGCTCAAGATCAAGGCACCTGATTCCCATTTTCTTTTCCTATAGAGAGGTGATGAGATTAAAGTCACCAACCATTAGCCAAAAATGAGGATGAGTTAGATCGAGTATGTCTTGCAGATGTTGCAGGAACTTTAGTTTTTACTCAAGTTGTTGCGGTCCATAAAAATTAGTGATGAACCCCGAAGTTTATTCACCCAAAGGTTAAAACTTAGTTTAAATGATGCATTTCGTGCAGAAAAAATCCCACACAAGAATCTTATCTGGATTCCATAGGAGTTCCAAACCTCCTGCTAAACATGTAGAGTCAATAGCCATAGAGAAACCTATTTTCCATATTTTAGAGAGAATTTTTCCAAGAACCTCTTTGGAACATTTAGTTTCCTAGAGAAGAACAATATATGGTGATTTTGATTGAAACTTGCTTTGTAAGAGTCTATGATTACTCTTACTGTTCATGCCTCGTATATTCCACGAGACTACTTTCATTGGAAACTAGGAGGGGGTTGGAATATGTTCTTGATTACAAAATTCTATCTTGAATTGACTAGGATGTCAACCAATTTATTGCAAGAGATGAAGGTTAGATTTCCTACCTCTTATTTGTCTTCCTTTGGGATTTTTTTGGCTTAATCTTGTTAGTCTTAATACCGATATTTGGGTTTAGTGTCTCTAGAAGGCCCTGGGGCTTCCTTTATTATTTTATGAAGGGATTTTTTTACCAGTTGAATATGCTATAGAGAAATAGATTTTGTATCCTGTCTTCGAACAACATCAATAATGCTTTGTAGGTCTATACCATTTAGCTCCATTTATTTCGTCTCTATGTCCAAGCCATATTCATTGTCTTAAACTATAGGGACATCCTCTAGGGGAAGCATGTCAGAGAGGGAGACAAAGGTTTTGGTATTTTTTGGGTCTTCTCGGTGGGGTGGGGGATCCAAATATTTTTTATTCCTGGGGGAAGGAATCTCCTCAATGACCATGGTAGAGTTTGGGGGAAGGTTGTCGAGGGAATCAAAGTTGTTTTTGAGATCATGGGTTTTGGAGGGTCTAAAGGGACCTTGAGGGACATATTTTCTATTAGAACGATGGCAATAAGATATCTTGGTAAAACCTTCATCATCCTTTTCAAGTTCAAATTTTTAAGGAATGGGAAAATTCAAGAAAGGGCAGTCCTTGTAGAGGTGACCATTCTCATGAAAGTGGTGGAAGCGGAAAGGGATGAATTCATAATCCAGAGGTTGGGTCTATTTAATTTCTTGGAAGGTCAGGTAGATTGAGTCAGTTATGGGAACTAAGACATTCATATATATCCAGATGCGAGCATAGGTGGTATAGCGACCTTTCTTGGTCACTTCAGAGGATTTTACATAAGTGCCTAAGGTATTTCCTATATCTTCTAAGATCTCTTCCTACCAGTACTGTTGAGGAAGAGAATAAAGGATAACCCAGACTGGGGCAAAGGAGAAGTCGTCCTTGTAAGGGTTGAAATTATCCTTCTAGTATCGAAGATGCAAACCCATTGAATGGAAAAAATAGGGTCCATTCTCAAAGATTCACTCTCTTTCAGAGAGGGTTTCAAAGATAGTTGCAAAGAAACCTTTGGAACCAATTTTTAGTTCAACATGACAAGTGGTTTCCAATGAGAGCTAATCCAAGAAACCAAATCTCTCTCAGTTGGCCAGATTCACATGAATTTACCAATTATCGCATGATATTTCACATATCCACTAAGCCAATTCGAGCAGTTCTCATACCTTAGTGTTTTGGTTTCCTTCAGGATGCACTAGCTCGGTTTTCCACTTTGTGGTGCCATATTGATCTAAAAATGAAGAAGACTTGAAATCTTGAAATTATTTGCAAG
>CBVK0102850606.1:0-25547 GCA_900067695.1 Picea abies
ATCTTTGTCAGTGCATTCTCTAGAATTTTTTTGAAGGCTTCTACTGTGCCATTTTCCTGTGGGTGATATGGTGTGCTCTTCTGATGATGAACCTCAAAATATTTAGTCCACACATGGATAGTTTTTTTTATGAAGTGTGTTCCTTGGTCGCTCATCAAAACTCTTGGGCACCCAAATCTAGTGATGACTTTTTCAAACAAGAAGTGTGCAGTTGTCTCTACGCTGCAATATTTTACTGGTGTGGCTTCCGCCCATATTGTTAGGTATTATGTCATGATGATAATGTATCTTGCCCCTATTCTTTTGGCTGGTGGGTTAATTGGTCCCACAAATTCGATTTCCCATTTATCAAATATCTGTAATGTTACTTGTGGTCATAGTGGCATCTCGTCCCTTCTGTTGGGTTTTCCTACCCTTTTCCAGACATCACATCTCTAACAGTACTCTTTCAAGTCCCTGTGCATTGTTGGCCACGATAGTCCTGTGCGTAGTACCTTCTACACAATAGCTTTTCCTGCATAATTCCCTCCTGCGATTCCCTTGTGGGATTCTGCTAAAATTCTTGGTCGTTTGTGCTCTAATACATACCTTTGCAAGATTTTGTTTGTGCCCATCTTATATAGGTGTCATGCGATCAATTGATAGTCGGTTCCATGGAATACCAAGTTCTTACTTTCTACGTGGTGGTATATTCTTGCGGCGTAGTACCTGTTTTCAAGTACTAGATGATCTATGCGAAGTATTCATCGACAATCTGTACTGAGAATAACTGTGCATCCGAAAAGTTTTCTTCTAAATTCGTAGGTTCTTCTCCATTTGTGACCCTAGATAGGTGGTCAGGTCCTGCATTCGGTTTCCCTGGTTTAACTATTACTTCAAAATAAAATTATTGAAATAGAAGTAACCATCGACATATTCTCCCCCCCAACACTAGCTTGTTGACTAGGTATTTCAGGGCTGAGTGATCTGTAAACATATTAAATTTTTTTCCCAATAGGTAATGTTTCAACTTCTATAGTGCATAGACCATGGGTAGGCCTTCTCTTTCTATCGTGTTATAATTATGTTCTGAGTTGGGTGATCCAAGTCTCCTGCTCCTGGCTACGCTAAGATAGCTCCCAGTGCTATCGATGATGCATCTACATCAACATGGAATGTCTTCTCCCATTCTAGAAATACTAATATCGGTACAGTAACCATCCTTTCCTTCAGGGTATCTAGATCGTATTGACACTCATCGTTCCATTGATACTTTGTATCTTTCCTTAACAGTTTCTCCATTGGGGCTGTGATCTGTGCATACCCTTTGATGAACTTCATGTAGTATCATGTGTGTCCTAAGGTTTCTCTTAGTTGTCGGACTATTTTTGGTGCTGGTAAGTTAAAAATGACAACGATCTTGTCTAGATCCACTAACAAGACTTGTTTGCATACTATATGACCCAATAGTATCCCAAACGGTGTTCCAAATATGCATTTCTTGATGTTCAGTGATATCTGCCATTGTCTATATCTCTCTAACATCAATTGTAGCACTTCCACATGATTTTTCAATGGACTATAAACTGTCCATTCATAAAGGTATACTTTGAGGAACTGATGGATGAATTCCTTAAATGTTGTGATGACCACTCTAGAGAATATTGTGGGTGCATTCTTCAGTCCAAACAGCATAACTGTGTACACCCATTCTGTCACAAATGTGGTCTTGTGTTTGTCTTCATGTGCTATCTTAATCGGATGGTAGCTTGAGAATCCATCAGTGAATGAGTAAGCTTCATGTCCCCCCACATTCTCTANNNCCCCCCACATTCTCTAACACTTCATCCGTGAATGGTGTAGGGAATGGGTCGTGTAGGCATGCATTGTTCAATTTCCTCAAGTCGACGCATATCATGATCCCTCTTCCTTGTTTCTTGTCATGTACTACCATCGAGCTTATCCATTATGATTCCTCAATTGGTTCGATGATGTCAGCTTCGAGCATCCGATCGTTCTCATCTTTAACTTTTTTTATATATATGGGGTTCAGTCTATAGGGTCGTTGTCTAATAGGTATTGTTTAAGGTCTGAGTGGTATCTTCATCTCTCCCAGTTCTCCGACTATACCCTTCATCTCTATAAATTTTGTGGGAAAAAGGTCGTTATATTCACGCAACCACTTTGTGATGATTTCTATTGTTTGCTCATCCCAGTAGTCTCCAATGTTGGCCATTTCGGGCTTCTCAGTTGTCCCGATGTTAACTTTCTTTACCTTGATTGGCATGGAAATGACTTATGATTCTATGGGTGGTCCTTCTGCATCTCTTTCACCTTCTACTTCTTCAATCTAAATGTCGCGTGGGTCATCTTCATCTAATGCTTCCTCCTGTACATGATAACATGACAATAGTTCCTTGACTATCTTTTTATTCCATTGTTTCTCTTCTGTGATAAATTATATTTCTGTTTCTTTGAGGAATATTACTCCTCTGATTCGTTTGAGATTTATGTCTATGTTGGGGTTCTCATGCTCGAATGAGAAAGTGATTGTGAAGTTCTGTTGCAATGTCCTCTATGTTGTAGTTCCTTTATGCAATTATTGGTCTATATACCAGTTCCCTGGTATGCCCTCTAAAGTATGTATGAAGTGATGAGGCCATTCCTCTAGTGGTGTTATTTTCCACAACGTTTTGCACTTCGCCAAGTGTTCTGTTGGTGCCTCTTGTCCTTGGTAGTTTGGATGTTTTTTGTATTCTTATTCTATGCTGAACCTTATACACAGTAGTCACTTACATTGATACTAGTCTGTAATGGTCTCTTTATGTGTGCCCCATCATCTTGTGGGTGTGGCCTTAGGTGTTAATTCAAGTGCTAACAGTCACTAGTTTTCTAATACTTCATCTTCATATTGTGTCAAGAATTTTTCCAAATCATTTAGTCCACAGAAACTGGGTGGTTCTCTGATATTTGTGCCTACCCATCTTACTATGTGATTTATTCTTCCACATCTTCACATGGATACTTTGTGTAGTCTCTGCTGCCAGTTTTCTAACCCAGTGTCTGAGTCTGTTGCACATGTAGTAATGCTCCACCAACTGAGCACCCCGTCTGTAGTTGGGTTTACGTAATCCTCATCATGCACAATTGTTCTGTACAACTGGTCAATCTCCTCTAAGTCTAGGCAAGTGGGTTCTACGAACCTCTCCCCTTTCGATGGATCTATTGGTGCTATGACCTTGTATTATCTGGATTCAAATGTCATTTTCTTGGTTTTAAAATTGATTATGGTCTGGTTTTCAAATGCCCAATCAAGACCAAGAAGTGCCAGGTAAGGTGTGGTGTCGTCCACTATTTCAATGACTTCAAAATCTGCTTTAGTGCGTACCCCATCAATATCTATTGACACTCCTTTTAGTCTACCTATTGGTAGGACTCTATGCTGGTTTGCTAGTTTTAATTAGACATTTGAGTATCCCAGTGTTGGCTCTCCCATACATTTCCAGGTCTTCTTGGGTAGCACATTAACTTCAGATCCTAGGTCTAATATAATTTCTCTCATGTTGAAATCCCCAATGTTAGCATTTAGTCTAAATTCTCTACTTGTTCTTCTTCTGGTGTGTAGGTGATTGACATTTTTTTGTTCTAGTTTTTCTTTCATCTCACTGCTACATTTCTCTAGTATGTTTTGAAATATTTTCACAGATGAAGGATCACTTAATACTTTCACGCATGATTGCAAAAAGCCTTTGATTGTACTTACTTGTCCCTTGGGTTGCATTCCGTTGGTATGATCCAATGATGGATGCATCTCATATTATGGGGCTTCCTTGCATGGTTTCACATTTGAAGTCGATGTTGTGTCCTCCTTTTGAAATTATTGTATGGCTTCCTTAAAGGTCTCCTTTTCTTTGGGCATGTCAAACTGCTTTCGTGGTTCAGTGTTCTTCTTTACCCATTGGTTATGTGTTGGTTCCTATCAAACTATGTCATTTCCTATTTTTGTTCCTCCACGAGTGACTATATTGATGTTTTGTCCATTATCCCTAGCTTCATCTGAAATCCATTAGACATTCGGATTGTTCTGGTTCCTCTTTTCCTGAATCTTTACTAGTAGTGTCGAGCATTCCTATGTATCGTAGTCTGATGCGTGATAATACATACAAGTTGTTGGTGGAAGTGGAAATTCGTGTGCATAATGTCCTAGTTGTTGACAATTGTGACATGTGACTGGTCCTCTACCATCCCTGAAACCTCCTCTGGCTCATCCTCCTCCTCGGTATCCTACTCGGTCACCTCTCAATGCATTATACTATGGTGCCTGATTATACTGTGCAGTATTGTACTGGGGTTGTGTCAGGTTATACTGCAGTTGCACATTATTGTATGGTTGTTGCGCAGTATGGTACTGTTGTTGTGTAGTGTTGTATGGAGTTGGGGATTGAATGAACTATGGTTTTTCTTACCCAGTCATAATTTTACCTTGTGCCCTGTATGCATATGATGTTCTTTCCCACATCAGTTCCATAGTTCTGAAATATTTTTCATCGTGTCCTACTGACTTACAAAAGGTACAATATGAATTCTTTGGAACTATCTAGTATTTCTACATCATCGTGCAATGATAAGGGTCCTGACCCGATTTCTTGCATATTTCGCACCATAATCCTCCCTGTGGTAGGGTATTTGGCATACATGTTTCCCTATACTGCATGAATGTTGAGAATTCATTCTTGTGGTGTCCTTCCATCCTGCATGCGGTGCACCAAATGACTTCTCATTTGTCCTTGTTCTTATTTTGGTTCAACTGGAATGTTAGATTCTTTAAATCCTCCTTAAATTCCTCAATAGTTGGGTTTGTCTGCTGGTACTGGCTCTCGTCCAATTGCAAGGTTGTCTTCAAAGCCTCTACCTGCATCTGAAATTTCTATTTTCATAAGGGATATTTTAAGTGTGGGAGTAGTGAATTGAAAAACAGGTGTCGATGTTGCATTTCGGTCATAAGGTATTTTAGTTTTCCCTTTAGTCGCTTGAATCTCTTGTCAATCTCCCATACAAATTCTCTTGGTTTCTATCTTATCTTGATCATCTCTTTCATCTACCGATCCTCTAAGCTTGGCTTATGAAACTCATTGATCAATAGCATCTTAATGTCTGTCGGTTTCCTCGTCGTCCCAGGGGCACTATTTGTGTCTAGAGTCATGTACCAGTCTAGTGCGTGGTCTCTTACCGTAATCGCTAGCTGCATGAGTTTGGTATCTTCATCAATGATCTGTTTTTCCTCCCAGATCTTTGCACAAATGAACAAATTCTTATCAGGGTCTTATGTTGCTTCTCCTCTAAATTCTGGTAATCTGATAGTGGGATCATGTCTTGCCATTCTGAATACTGAACTACTTCCTCCTCCGCACAGTGTAGATACTTGACTAGTACTACCTAAACTAGCTCCTCCAGTTGTTGCTCCTAGGGTATATTTACTTCTTGATGTCAGACTTCCTCCAAACTTCGGTTGTCTAAATGGTCGTGTTCTCTTTGGTGTATTATTCGCACATGGGTTTATGGGTTCCACACTGGGGTTCCACACTGACATTAATATGGATAAGATGGTTGCCTTCTCCTCCCATTCTTGGGCCTCTCGTCTTCCTCTCATACATTGCACACAGGATTTCATCAATCTTCTCTACAGCCTGGAGATCCTTTATGTCTTCCTCATCACTCACCAAGCCTTCCCTCGTGACTACAGCTCTCTTCTTGGTATTCACCTTATATTGGTAGGGTACTCCACTACGCGTTGTTCCTGATGACACCAAGATCCACTTGAGTCAGTCTTCATCCATCATGATCGGATCCAAGGGTTCCTCCTCCTTCTTGCATTTATCCTCACCTCCTTCCATTTATCCTCTCTCTGACAGTGTTTCCCCCCTTCCCCCATGCACGCAAGGAAGTTTAATTGTTTGATTCCATTGTCATTACACCTTTGTTATATAGCATTATCTTAATAGAATTATACAAGGATTGAATGCACCTTCCTCGAGTTCCACATAGAAATTCTTGCTCTGCTGCGTTGTATGACTTCGCTATGTCAACTGCAAATTTAGTGATGAAACCTGCCACAATACTGTCGAGCCAAAAGTCTACTGCGCAAGTGAATTTTGTGTTCACCTGTTGTAATTGCTCAGTATGTACCTGAGTCAAATCTAGTTGTCGTATCTGGTTCTTCGCATGGTTATCCTTTAGCCTTAGTATCCACTCCTGTAGTAGATACGGAAAATCACAGAAAAAGACTTCGTGTAGGTCAGTAAACACGTATTTATCCAAATATTTGTGAGGTGTGATTCTAGGGTTTCTACTGTCTTGCTGTGAAAACTCTAGCTCTTTGGTTATCAACCAGCCTTTGATTTATGCTTTCGTTGGGTTCCAAGGTCTCAAAATTCCCTTCTAATGGATCATTGGTCTTCTTGTTTCTCTCATTCTTTTCTCGTTCAATCTATCTCATCTACTCAGTCCTCTCTTGTTCCTTTTAACACGACAACAGAACCATTTGTTGTTTTACCATTCTCCTCTACCATCTAAGTTATTGACCTAGGGTTCATGTCTTTCGGGTTTCCAACAAAGCCTCTAAAATTATCGGCCCTTCTGGTAAACCAGAAGGAAACACAGTACACAAAGTGAACTGTGCAGTCTCACCCGAGATAGATTTAAATGGGTGGTTGTAAGACTCAGGTGTTTACAGCCTAGGATTGAGTATGAGATATGGGTTTATTAATACAATCCATCTACTACGAATCATGATTGCAATCTACTATTACTCACGGGTGTGCATCTATCCTTCACAGTTTATTTCCCGAACAACACAATCATATTCCATAACAATGTATTAACTCATTCATTAAGCATAACAATTAACTGTTGAAAGAAAATAAAGGTATACATGCATTCATCACATTACAAAAATATTACCGTGGTTCACCTCCTCCTGGTCTACATCCACAAATATTTGGCTCTTGGCTCTTTTATTATGGTAGTTATGCATCTCCAGCTTCTCGCGCTTACAATTCCCTCAGATGGGGAATATCTGCATGAGGCAAACTAGATCACACCAGGCTCCACAGCCTGCGATCTAATCCTCGGATCTTCCTTATTTCCTCTGTTCTTAGCTCAATATCTTACAAAATTGTTCCATAACCATATTACATAATGCATCAACTCATACATAGCTATGATAGAACATTACGAAAGCTAAACTAATACAAAATAGAATCAATCTCTCTATGGTACCTACATATCTCTATTTATATATATCGGGCTCTTCAGTCATTTACAATGTATTACCAAAACCCTAACCCTATATCGGGCTCTTCAGTCATTTACAATGTATTACCAAAACCCTAACCCTATCAACGTTAGGTCTTCCTCCCATGCACGCATGTTTTTCTTCCTCCAGCTGTTGTTTTCCTTGTGCATGATTTCTTGCATGCGTGTGTGTTGTGTTGCCTTCCAGCTATTACTTTCGTTTATGCACGCTTTCTTTCCCATGGTCATCCTTATTTCCACTTCATCCTGGTGCCAACAAAAGGTATGATCCTTATTGTATCATTATATTATTTGCAATCTATCTCGATGCTTTTAGAGTGGAAAAATTGGAGGAATCGGCTTACAGGGTCATTTTAATGGTAGATCCCAGTTTGGAAATTTGGGGTGTGGAACCTGCCATAGTTATTTTAAGGCATTAAATGACATATTTTTGGGTTCTAGTGTTTATACCTTACACCCACCCCCTTGACGGTGTTCTACACTCTGAGACCTTTCCAACGATGTATATCATGCGTTAATCGCATTTTGTGTGAAAACATTATGCCTATCGCAAGTTGACCTATCATGTTGACCACCATGGTACNNNCAAGTTGACCTATCATGTTGACCACCATGGTACAAGAGGATGCCACATCATCCCCCACTACTCATGCATATGGGGCTAGCCACATGAGAAACTTCAAGAAGATTCTAGAAGGTTTAAAACCCTATCACAATTGAGGGTTGAGGAAGTAAAAAACCTACCCCTAGATGGCTATTGAGCTATGTTAAATATTGGACCACTAGGAGGAGAAGGGGTTCCATTCTACGTTATTGTATTTTGTTCCATATCATAGGGAAACAACTAGGAGTGGGAAATTAGAGAGCATAATAGAGGGGGTTAATATTTTATAGTAGTCTAACATGCCATGGGTCTCAGGTAACTCCTTAGAGAGTGCCTTCTCCTTTTTACTTGCATTATTTCCATATCAGAGAAAAGAGAGTGGACCAGCTTCACCTTCTAGTTGGATTTTCCCCCGTAAGGGTTTCCAAGAGAAAATAATTGTGTTATCTTGTGGATGGTGTGTGATTTTTCTTTTTTGTTCTTTATTTTCCACATTTTATCTATTTCATGCATAAGCTAAAAATTAGTAACTAAATATTTTGGAATCTAAAGGAATTTAACCTTAATAGTGTAGATATGTTGTGACGAACTATTCCAGTGGAATATCCATGATAGTTTACAAATCAGTGCTCCATCCGCTTGTGCAACAACTTTCACAAACTATCACTATAATGCACCAAAGCTCAAATGGGTTCACCCTGCAACTTGTACAACTTACCTGCTCTAACCCCTATTCCTTTGATCTAATGAGGACTTGTTGGTTCTTGAACTCCACTACAAATACCTTATCCTCCATAACCAAAATTAAAAGAAAGTTATTTTCGAGATCTAGTACAAACAAGACATCATCAAAATCTAAAGAATTACTTGACTCAAGTTGGATGGGAATAGTACCAACTCATGTTACTAGGTACTTAGCATCATCACCAAGCTCAACTTGTGCTCCTGAGTCTTACTTATTTAGACTAGAAAAAAAAATTCAGGCTAATGTCATATGTTGAGAAGCCCCACTATCCACATACCATGAATTTCTCATAATCATGTTGGTATAAAGGAAATATACCAAAATTAAGTCCTCGATATTGGAAACAAAATAATTCATTCGAGTTTCTACAAAGGTTGTTACCTACTTCTGCTACTGCTTCCCTTTACAATTCTTCTTATCTGGACAATATGATGGATAATGACCATGCTTATGATGACTGAAGAAATTTATTTTAGTCAATTCCTTTCCTAGTTGTGAGGTGGTCTCCTCACTCCTTCCATTACCCTTGTTAGGTCTTCTACATCTGTCATTATTTGACTACCCAAATAAAGCTAGGTTCTCATAAACATCCTTCTTATCGGCCTTTGACTCCATTTGAGTCTCCTCCTAGATACAATCATCCTAAATCCTCTTCAAGTTAAGAAGGTTCTATTGAGTGAAAATACCTTTGAAAAATGGTTTAAATGAAGTTTGGGAATCCATTTAGTGTCATGTTCACTAGCTCTCCATCGAAAACCTTCTCCCCAACTATTACAAGTTGATCAGGAACTTGTGTTACCTTCATAAGGTAATTGGTGACTATGTCTGATCTAGTCATAATTATGGATTTGAGTTTGTTCCATAATACCATCTTCATGTTTATGTTTTGACTTTGGTAGAGAAAAACCAGGGCATCAAACATCTCCTTCATCGTCTTCTTCTAGGATAGATGAGGGATCAGATGATCCTTTATGGCATCCAATATCATCTTCTTGGCCTTCACTTCCCTCTTGGTGTGAGCTACCAACTATTGTGGATATGTAGATAGAGTCACAATGTTTTTAATAATATCATAGGGATCATTATCTTCTAATAATAATGTAACCCTCACCTTCCATGATAATAAATTTGAGGCACCATCCAATCTATCCTCAAACATTAGGCATGTTGCTACCATCTGTGAGATCTATTGCAAAATCTCCCAAATTTGAAAATAAAACTTTGAAACCCTATCACTAATGGTCCTTCTTATTTATAGTTGATTTACTGCTACAAATCCTAGAGAATATCAATCATAGAAATAAGCTTTGATACCATATAAACAACCAAATCCCTAGGTGACTAAATTCCTTATGATCTCAACCAAACAAGTAGATTGCTAAATTTAATTAATGCATAAATAAATTTCAAACCATATCATTTATCACATAATAGTTGGAAATAAAATAGTTGAAGGATAAATAAATTCACACATATACAGGTAATTACTCCTTCAAAACTAGCTTTTCATTCCTTTGAAAAACTTAAAAACTAGCTTTTCATTCCTTTGAAAAACTTACAAGGAAACCTCCACAACCTGCTTAAAACTAGCAGCTACACGGCTATTGAAATCACCTCGAACTGAGCAGAATGCCTACTTGAGAATTACATCTTGATGTATTTCCAACTATATGTACTATGGATGCTTGTATGATTTGTCCATATGATTGTACAAACACTTGTACGGTCTATCTGAATGACTGTATAGCTCCATACAGTCCCATTGGCACAACTATACGGAGTGTTGATTAAATTACATGCTGCGTGAAAACACCTCTTCCCTAGCTTCCTACTCTCTCACCCTCGGTCACTCAACCTGATCAATTGTTATTGCATTTTTTAACTCTCTATATTGACCTATATTTATAGTTTTAGTTGAGACCACATCCGTAATCTATTTATGATATTATACCTAGTCTAAGTCATGCATGCATGAAATACACTTTTTAGACTCGCTAAAAATAAGACAGTCATGCATGCATGAAATACACTTTTTAGACTCGCTAAAAATAAGACTTTCACTTTTTAACTAAAGTGGATTACAAAATAGAATTTACTTTTCGAAAATGTCTTGCACATTCACATGACACCTATTTGGAAGTTCTTATCTGAGATTTAATTCTCAATAGTAGGTCATCGTGATATATTTTTCTCCTTAGGAGTTTGAAGTGTTAGCCATGATGGGTTCATAATTAGCATATTTCCATTATCAATTGTTTTCTTCCCTATAGAGATTACTTGTGTCAATAATGATAGGAAGAGAAATTGCATATGTATCTTGAAATTGTTAATACATACATTGACAATAGCCTATTGGGTATATGCGTTGAGATCCAGATTCCTCCCTCGCCTTGCATCATCACATATATATTGTGTTGTTAGGGTTTAACTTGTGGAAATGGTTGGAATCAACCTCTTGTTCGATTAGGTACATGCATTCATGTCGCATGATATTACAACAATTTAAAATGTTGAACACAATCAATTTGCAGTTCAATATGTGAGCCTATCAAGCACATGGATATACACCTTTCTATGTGATTTGCATATGAACATTAATTCATATCCCTACATGCATATTTTATGATCATACAAGTTTGCATGCTAATGTTATAGTGTTTTTATTAACTTATCTAAGATTCATGGATTTAAGATCAAGTTAAAGAGACCTTACATGGGTATAAAAGTTTTGATTGATCATGAAAGTGGTTAGCAAGGTTGTTGGAAATGATGTAAATTATATTGATTTTTATTCCAAAAAAGTGCCTAGATATTACCATGCCAAGTCTTACCTTTTTTTCATATTTACCTTTCAATCCCCACCACTCACAAGGTCACCCTAAATACCTTATTTTTGCATACATGTTATGTTGGATTTTGAATTATATATGGTTGTTACTTCATTCAGTGTTTGCACTATCCCTTGTAGGGAATATTGGCCCTACCAACTATAGAGGGACACCCCACCATCAAATCATTCGATGAACTTACAGAATTGATCACAATCCTAATAAATGATGGAAATTTAGTTCAAATTAAAAAGACTATGTATGAAAATATTTATCACAAGAGATCTCTGCATTGTAAAGTGTTGTAGCTAACACATGTATGATTCTAATAAACACAAAAAATATCCTATATTTTGGAGAGCTAGACATTACAATTTGATGGTTCTTCTATGTGCTTTTCTTCAGACTATGTTATTATTTTGAAACCTATATGGCTAGTCAATGGAAATGGACAGAAATTGACATGTGTGTGTGTATGTGTGATGAATGTCATGTTTGCAATTTCAATGTAAGGGTAACGTGCTAATAATGTTGAATGAGGCGAAATTGTTCAAAATATAGGCTTGAGAAAAAGTGCACACTAGTGAGTAGTACCTTTAGTCAGCCTAGGGACCAAAGAGTTTGTTTTTTAGTTCCTACTGTCTAATTTTAATATTAAAGTCTTCTAGAAATTAATTCCTCGAGCAAAACCAAGAGGAAAGGGTGATTTTTCACCTACCCACTCAACATTCTATCAAGAGCAGAAAGGGGACTTGTTAAAGAAGAAAGAAGGGATAGAAGGTACAAATTTTGTTGTACTTTTGCTTCATTTGATTTTTCATTCTCTTGGCCCTTTCATAGCCTAACAATGCTAGCAATGGAAAGAAGGATACAACTTAAGGTCTAGCATTAAGGGTGAAATTTGTTGTACTTCACTTAGGAGGTAGCATTTTCTTATTTTATTCATGAATGTATTTTCTTGTAATTTTCCATGTGACTAATTCTGCAATAACTGTAGATTCCCTTTATACAATCTAAGAGTGGAGTTGGAAAAGGCTCCATGTTGTGTGGGGATTCACCCAACCTTGGTTTTAATTTTTTGTGGACAACATATGGTTTCATAAACATCATGTTTACAGGAAGCCAAAATTGTTGCTAGGACTTTTGGGTTTTATCTTGTTATTCTGAAAACTTTCATGAATAAATAAATTATTGGGATGTCCCACATTCATCTCTCTCTCTTATGTATTATTTGATTTCAATTCTTTCATATATTTAAATGCCTTGTCTTTTGTTTATTGACTTAATTGTTGTATATATTCAAAATTTATTTGTTTTTATAGTAGTTGTTGGTTCATGCATTAAATATATAGAATTATTGGCTTTAGATCTAAGTGGTAATTGGTTTCTAGAATAACAAGTTAATCGTAAATTTTGAGAACATTTTATAGCTTGTTTTCCTTTCAGTATTATCTCATATTAATTTAGATTTTGACCTTTTCATATTTGGTTTGTAGTCATTAACGATTGTTTTAGAAATCTCCCTTTATCTATTAGTAGCATTTACAATAGCCTTGAATACCTGTTTAAAACCCAATCTGCGTATTAGTAGAAAATTTAAAAATAATCAACCATTAAAACAAGGCACATTATAAAACCAACTTGCACACATAACTGGAGGATTAGTACCCTTAAGGGGAATGACTCTTCTAACTCAGTTAAGTATTAAACCTAACAATGTGGTTAATTTGTTGATGGCTTTAAGCAATACATGAGCTTTCATCCCCTCTTTTCCTCTTGAGAGCCATATAAAGGCGTTTTGGCCACTATGCTTGACTTTTTCACATTGAGCATCAACATACGTGGTGGAAATATTGGGAAGTCCTAAATGTTCCGTAATCCAAACCACCCTTTAGGTTGTACGGTATCCTCCTAGTGTGTACATAGATCAATTGAAGTCTATTAATGCATGTTTGCCCAATAAGCCTATTATCTATGGATATTTATGATTGTGTCCATGTTAGTTGAAATTTTCTTATGTATGACGTATATTCATTTGATGATTGATTCATGATCTATGGATTATTTTGGAAGTTATTGATTGTGGTGTATATCACTCTTCCATGGTGACAATGTGTAACCATGGTACTACAAACAAATTGCAATAATTTAAAGGTTGGAAAAAAATAAAGAGGCAATGGTTAAACATTATCAAGGTGGGTTTTGAATGCTCCAATGATGGAAATAGATCATGCTTTTTGGTGTGATCCATGGGTTGAAATGACAAAATGGAAAAAACCTTGAACTATTGCTTACTTCTCAACCTTTTCATGGCTTGGCTCACTGTAATACTCTACATCTTGATATCATAATTACCATATTCCTTTGTATGTGATAATACCCAATATTTTAATCCAATTGCAAGCAAGTTTGGTGAGGAGTGCACATTTGAATTACATGTCAAACTTGGATTTGTATTTGATATTGAGCTAAGCTTTAGAATCTCATTTAAATATGCAATATTTTTTGTGGTAGTGACCTAAGTTAATCTGATTTATTTGAAGAAGTTGATGGGTCGAAAGGGAAAAGGAAGGATGAGGAAGGCTTCCATGGACAAGGCTCAACCCACAATTTGAAAAGTGATGTAAGGGAGGTGATCCTAATTCCATTAAATAATATTGGGATTACCTTCATCTCTATATGAATTACTTGAATGATCGTGTGTTGGGACCTCGTAGGTAGGCTTAAAATCGTGCTTTTGTACACATCTCTCACAAGTTGCCTAATTTGTGCTTCCTTTTGCATTTGAATTTTCCCTCCATTTCCCATGATCCAATCATTAATTGACTAGGATAGGAATGGCCATGACTTTTTAGACTTGTGCCTACTACAAAATGACACCACATCCCATGTTCCTGTCACTTGTGAGATTTTGGCCAGCCTTCTTGGTTTTTCTTTATGGTAATATGAATTTTCAAGATTGTTTTTTTATCCCCTTAAATCATTTTGATTCCCACTACTAATCATTGGGGTAGCTGGTGGTTTGATCCTCTTATTTTGTTGATTTTGGTTGTGTCCAAACAGTCCAAAGGAAACCCTTTTTGACTTACCTTTTGATAAGTTTTTATTAATACTAAATTATCCATATTGAGACCATTTCCAACTACATTATGATGGATATTTATAACATATTTTTATTGTAAACAAGACTTCTTTCGACTGCTATCAATATTGCATAGATTGTTGTAGGTTATCATGGTATATTTTACCCCTTGGGGGTTTGAAGTGTTGGCCATAATGGGTTCAACATTACCTTCTTGACAATATTAGATATTTTCTTCCCTGTAGAGGTTACTTGTGCCAAGAATTATAGGAAAAGAATTGCATTTGTACCTTTAATTCATTTATATTATATATTAACAGTAGCCTTTTAGGTGTTTGCATTGAGATCTAGATTCCTCCCTCGCCTTGTATCATCACATATATAGTGTGATGTTGGTGTTTAACTTGTGGAAATGGTTGGCATAAATGTTGTTTTCAATTGGCTACATATATTCTTGTAGAATGATATTATAACCATCAAAATGATTAATACAATCAATGTTTTGCTCTATATGTGTGCATTGAGCACATGGATATACACGTATGTATGCAATTTTCATATGAACAATAATTCATATTCCTACAAGAATATTTTTATTATCATACAAGTATACCTGCTAATTTTTGAGTGTTTTTATTAACTTATCTAAGATTCATGGATCTAAGATAAGGTAAAAGAGACTTTACCTAGCTGCAAAAAAAATTATTGATCTTGAAAGTGGTTGGCAAGGTAGCTGGAGATGATGTAAATTAGATTGATTTTTCATGCAAAAAAGTGTCCTGAGCTTACCATGCTAAGTCCTACCTTTTGTCCTATTTCCCTTGTAATTTGAGAAGCTCATGAGGTCACCAAACTACTTGATTTTTGCATGCATGTTATGTTGGAAGTTGAGTTATATATGATGTTTACTTCATTGATATTTTTCAACATCCCTTGCAGGGAATATAGACCCTACCAACTCTTTAGGGACACCCCACCATTAAATGATTGGATGAAATCTCAAAATTTATCCCAATCCCAACACATGATGGACCTATAGTTCAAATTAATAAGGTTGTGTATGGAGATATTTATTATGAGAGATCTCTACCTTGTGAAGTGATGTAGATAACACACGGGTTTTTTTTATACACATCACCAGTAGTCTATATCCTGGATGTTTAGAGAGTGTAGTTCAATAGTTATTCTATGTGTTTTGCTCGAGACTATGTTATTATTTTGAAACTTATATGGCCAATTAGTGGAAATGGACAATAGTTGATAGTTACACACACATTTATCAATGGTTTGCATGTGATGGATGCCATGTTTGCAATTTTAAAGTAAGGGTAATATGCTAATAAAGTTGAATGAAATGATATTGTTCAAACTATAGACTTGAGAAAAATGGGCACACTAGTGATCATAACCCTTAATTAGCCCAGGGACTCAAGAGTTCGACCTTTTGTCTTTTAAGTTTTTACTTTCTAATTTTAAAATTAAAGTCCTTTAAAAATCAATTCCTAGAGGAAAACCAAGAGGAAAGGGTGATTTTTCACCTACCCACTCAACCTTCTATAAAGAGGAGGAAGGGGACATATTAAAGAGGGGGGAAGAGAGAGTAGGTACATATTTTGTTATGCTCCCACTTGATTCAATTTTTCATTCTCTTAGCCCTTGCATAACCTTACAATGCTAGCAATGGAAGGAAGGATACAAATTAAGGTCTATCCTTAAGGATGAAATTTGATGTGCTTTCCTTCGAAGGTAACATATTTTTATTTTATTCATGAATACATTTTCTTGTAATTTTCCATGTGACTAATAATGTCATGACTGCATATTCCCTTTAGACAATCAAAGTGCAAAGTTGTAAAAGGTTTCATGATGAGGGGGGATTCACCTAGTAGATGTTTTAATTTGTTGTAAACAACATATAGTTTTGGAAATATCCTATTAGAAATAAGTCGAATTGGTTGTTGGGACTTTTAGGGTTTATTTGGCTATACTGAAAACTTTCATGAATAAATAAATTATTGGGTTTTTTTGAACTCATCTCCCTCTCTTATGAAATATTTTATTTCAATTATTTTGGTTGTTTGAATCATTGTCTTTTTATTTATTGACTAAATAATTATATATGTGCATGGTTTATTTGTTTTATAGAAAATGTCGGTTCATGCTTTAAATTTACAGATTTATTTACTTTAGATATTAGTGCTAATTGGTTTCTATCATAACAAGTTAATTGTAATTTTTGAAAACATTTTATAGCGTGTTTCCCTTTCATTATCATCTCGTATTAATTTAGATTTTGATCTTATCAAATTTGGTTGATAGCGATTAACAATCGTTTTAACAGTTTCTCTACATTTTGTAGTTTAGATTAGCATTCACAATAATATTGCATACTCGTTTAGGAACCAATATGCATATTAATAGAACATTTAGCAACAATCAACCATTAACATAAGGCACATTGTAAAACCAGACCATACACATAATTAGAGGACTAGTAACCTTAAGGGGAGAAACTCCACTAACCAAGTTAACTAATAAACCTAACAATGTGGTGAATAAGTTTAGGGATTTAAGCAGTACCCAACTTGTGTTCCCTCCTTTCCCCTTGAGATCCATGTTACAACAGGATTTGTACTTGTGAAAATCCCTCCACAATATCCCCAAATATTGTGTAACTATGGAAGAATCTACCATTGTCATCTAAGTAGAGACTTCCCTCATTTTAGTGATGGAAGGGGTCCACCACAAGGGAGGCTTCCCTAGAGACATCAAGGGATCAAATAACAAGATTAGTCAAGCCTATCGCCCCCTATCTTCATCACATGTTAGTTAGGTCTAGGTCTAGGAGAGGGATAAAGGATAATGAGATAATTGTTGTAAATGTACGAGACAATACACAACCTCCAGCATATATAGACAATTATCAAGTCATAGAGTGAAAAAAATATCCCTTTAGACACTTCACAAGTAACAAATGATATGGTTGTTTCAAATTACAGTAGTAAACTAGTCTTATAATATCCATAACTATGTTTCAACAACAAGAAGATAAAGTGCTCAGAAATGTAGCAATTTAGCATAAAAAATAAGCATTCATCAAGCATAAAATTATCCAATTGCTAAAAGTAATTTCTAAACGAGTTAAGCCACTTATAGATGAATGTGTGGAACAATTTAATGTAGTTTTCAGTGGTTGTGGAAAAAAATTATAATAGCAATAAGAAATAGTGAAATTTTTCTAAGGTTAGGGTTAGCAATGTTAGTTAGATGTTTGAGAGATTGAGATTTCTAAGGTTAGGGTTAGCAATGTTAGTTAGATGTTTGAGAGATTGAGAAAATGGTTTTAATACCTAGTTCAACCACAAGAACACCTATAGATTAGTTTCATTGTCCTCTAGGGATTATGGATTCTCAAATGGATTAGCTTGAAGATTGATCTAAATGAAACAAGAAGAGTAAAGCCTAAACCCTAAGGTGCAACCACACTTGGAACTTAGGTCTTAGGATTTGAGGAAAAGGTACTTAGAATGCAAACACACTTGGGCCTTAGGTCTTAGGATTTGAGGAAAAGGTACCTAGGGTGAAAACACACTTGGGCCCTAGGTGACATTTTTCCCTTCTCCTAGATTCACTCAAGTCAAGGATCAAAGACTAGGGTTAAAACCCTAAAGTTCAAGCACTTTTGGGCCTTAGGATTTTAACCCTAGCAAGGATGCTTCACAAACTTAGACAAATAAAAATTTGTGAGGAAAAACACTTATGTCTTCCTCTTAGGGTTTCAACAAAACAAAGATACTTTCAATAAGATAGCAATTTAACCATTAACATTAGCAAGACAACATAAAATTGCAGAAAATTACTTACTTCCTCCAAGTAGCATGCATATTCAAACCCTAATTTCAGAAATTATCCATCCAAAAGAGCAATACATCCACAAACAACCTCCTTCAAGCATAGTGCATAAGAGAAAATAACCAATGAGGGATGAAATAGGTAAAATTTCAGAAGTGTTCCCCACACAAGTGTGAGGGAAAGTGATGATTTGATTCAATGTAGCACTGCCCTCTTTATATGAGGAAAACCTAGCACATTTTTCCACATAACAAGTCAAAATAAAATAATAAGTGGGACCGACCCCTCAAGTAACCTTTACAAAATGAGAAAATGAAAATAATACATCATTAATGCCACATGTGTGGTGATGTCAAGCCTTCCAAGGCTAGGAGAGGGCCTCCCAAATCCACATGGAATCCTTTCAAGTTGAAGTCATGGAAAAGGGTGTCTCCCATGGTCCATGTTCATGCTCAATCACCTGTGGTACCCCAAATGTACATCAAACCCTATAAAGTGAGGTCATCATCAGAAGGACCGTGATGTCAAGGGTTTAGGGAACTGTTTCCAAGGTGGAGGGAGTTGCATCTCATATTTTTATGGTATATGGCTATTTGTTGTTGCAACTTCCTCCATCTTGTGAGTAATAAGCCCTGGGGTACACTGCCCAACGTATGGGATTTCATCCCATCTGTGTGTTATCATGACCAAATCTACTCAAACCAATCCCATATGTCCATCGTCCAAGGTTCTAAAGATGTGAGAGCTCATGTCGGAATTTGGTAAGTCACTGGATGACTCATTGCTCTACATCACACATGCCAAAGTTCTGCAATAAGGGAACAACATCTTGGGTAAAATCCTAGGACTTCCATCAAAGAACCGCATCAGGTCCATCCAAGAAAAAGAAGAATATAAGATAAGGTAAACCAATGTTCATAAGAGAAATTATTCCTTGGATCATGCAAAGACAGTTGTTATGTAAGATATAAGCCATGTGAACAATTCACCTCAATATCCCCTTCAAGAATCACACTGGCCAGGACCTCATGTGAGTTGGCAAGTTTGAGTATGGGAGGGACTTCATCCAACCCTATTAGGTGTGCCAACCAAGACAGGAAATAAAAGACATGGGTAGAGGGATAGCTCCCGAGGGAAATAGTGAAATAAAGAGACCCTTCAAGAGTAAGTGTGATAGTGATATGAATTAGGGATTACTTCATGGCTTATGGTGTCACTGAATCTATTTCTATGAGTGTCTTTGTAGAGGGAGAACTTTTTGTTTGAGATACCCTTTCCTCGGTACTTTTTGCACTCTGAACCCCTTAATTTCCTTTTGATACCGATTTTTATTTTTCAAGTCCCCTTTACAGGTTTCAAGCTTTATTCATTCATTTCTTACTAGGCTATGGTCCTATTATGATTTTGCATTTAGTGCATCAGGACAAGGGGTGATTACAATTAGAGGGGGCATAGCTCAAGCTAGCCTATGGTTTTTATTGGTGTCCTTTATCATTTTTTACATTGCATATACATATATAGAAACAACATCAACCTCTGGGTCTTTAGCCCCTTCTTCACATGAGAGAATGGACCATGACCCATTACCAAAGTTTGGTACACTGTGAGAGGCTCCAAGATGGAAAGTGTTAAGTATGGTGGGGAATGGAACATTACCCTTGTGAGGGCCCCCTAGTAGTACCCCTTTTCCATGGGCGGTGACAACATAAGACAAGGGAACAGAAGTTGACGACCAAGGTGAAACAAGACAACAAACACAACTTCCCAAGTTAGTGATCCATTATCCAACTTCAACCAATGATCCTCATCCACATTCCTGATAAATTAAGCACAACACTTCACATGAAAGAAGGACTAACATACCTCATGCCAATGTCAGCTTACCATATCCCATACACTAAGTTGTCCAGATGTGATGAGTCTTAGTTGATTTGTAGTTGTAAGAGGCATATGAGGGGGAATGTTGGGCTACCATCTATGGACATGTTGATCATCATCATGGTTGGGATCATTGTCTCCATTGTGGGCCATGAGACATGATCTCCTCTATTTACCCCTAGGCATGGGGGGGTAGCATCTGGCTCCAACATGGGGACAAGTGATCACAGTAGAGCGCATAAGAACCTCAACATCTATGGTATTCCAAGACATACAATCATGCGTACACTTCAAACAAAAAAATCCTTTAGAAGTATCGACCGATGGATGTGAACCACTGGGGTCAGTAATAAATCGAAATCATGCTAAAAATGAATTTTTTCACTATAACTATACATGATAAAGTAATAATATATAATAATCAAATGCAATTTCCTAACATGTATTCATTATATACAAATGAGAGTGCAATATATAAATACAAGAAAATGCAATACTATACTAGCATGAATGCATGATGTAAGGATATACACAAATGCAATATAGGATGAAAATGCCCTATCTAACCTATAGTAATCTATGTTAAACTCAAGAAGTCAAGTCTCTTCCCCATGATGGGGCTTGAGAAGGGATCTACTAATGGGTAATGGACATCTCCTTCCCTCTAGTGTAGATAAGTAGTAGGAATCGTTGACAAACTTCTCTTCAACCTTGTAGGCGGCGAGCCAAAATTTATCAAACTCCTTGAGTGTATCAGGATAGCCTTTCCTTGTGTCCCACACTAAGACAAATTCTCATTGTTTATAGTCCTCCTCCATGAGATCGATTGTTTCTTGAATCACCTTGGTGAATTGCTTCGAGGGAGGGGGTGGGATTTCGTTATAAGAGTATCTTCTTGGCTCAATTTAGTCAACATCTATTTATTCTATTTCTTCAATAGTGTGATGCATCCAACCACTTCGTCTTTGTACTTGTCTAGTTGTTGATGATAATCTTCCCTTTTAGACCACACTATATCACCAATATTATCTTCTTGGGCGAAAGGAAGGTCATCTAGGAAAAATTCAGGAGGGGATTCCATGAACTCCTCAAGGAACTCTTCTAAGGGATCATCGTTTTCGGGTCGATACCAATTTCTTCAACATAGTCTCTTGTCATTGGTTGGTTGGGAATATGGGCATAGGTTTCATCACCCGTGGATATAGTGGCATAAGATAAATCCATCTGCAAATTTCCACCCAATATTGCATCAAACTTCCTAGACAAAAGCATTCCCCAAATCTCTGGAATATCCACAACCACAACTTCCATCAAAAAGGCTATCTCGAGGTATATTGCAAGACGAACTTCTACATTTTCTATCAAACCATATGTGCTAATATCCTTGGATTCAATCCCACAGACATTCCCATATGTGCTTGTGACCGCCAAGCCCAATTGTCTCATTACTTTCAAGGTCATAATGTTTGCACCAACCCCATAATCGAGCATGTATTTGTTCAACCATTTATTGTTCAATCTCAGAGTAATGTAAAAAGGCGGATTTTCATCATAATGTGGCTTGCAATGATTAGTTTGTATTGTCACATGAGGGTCTCCAAGTTCCCCTTGTACTCTAAAGAATTTCTCAACCTTGTTTCTTATCGAAGGAATCTTAATTATTTGTGTTAGAGGCACATGTATGTTTATATTTTCCATGATGTTATTTATGTCAAAATTCAAGTATACATCATCATCTCTTGGAAAAGTGGAACTAGGGGGGAATGTTATCTTTAGGTGGTGTTGTCGTCCTAATACACACTTGCAAACGTGAGCAAAGTCCAGCTCATGCCCAAGTAGAACCAATACTGTCTTCAACATATTTGCATCTGATGATGCATATCTTCATGGCACATGAGTTGACCCCCTAGCTGAATAGGCGGTCAACAGGTGGTGGAGGAGGCCTTGGCCAAGGAAACCTAGGGTCACTGGGAGGATCTTGGGGTGAATTCTTTTGTCGTGTGTAAACTTATAATTCTCTCTTTCTAAACCTCTCCCTTGATTCTTCATCCATTTTTCTTATAATCTCCATCCTATCCCTCCTGACAACTTCTTTCTTTCCCTCCTCAAGTTGTTTTGGTGTGATGTTGAGGCACTCTTTGGGTGACATAGAAAATATGGAGTCTACGGTATCAAGAAAGTTCATGTGATCAAGGCCCCCACTATTATTCCTTGGGCATTCATGTTCCCAATGTGTATCCCCACAAGGTAGACACCAAGGAATCTCTTCTTGATCTATAACATTGGAAGGATCTAGAGTGTTGGGGACCCTTTATTCATTTGGGGGGCTAGGCTTCCATGCTTGGCTCGGTCTCTAGGTTTGGCCCTTAAAAGGAGGCTTGATGGCTTGTTGTTGCAGCCTTCTAGATTAGTCATCTTGTTCATCATTACAGTCTGATTTTTGGTGAGGCCATTTATTACTTCCTCTCAATTCTTTGTGCCCATGGAGCGCTTGTCTCTTGAGTGGGTTCAACATTGTGTAATGTTCTTGTTTTAGTTTCATCCTTGGCTCTTGTGGCATAGAAAGGTTCTACCTTGCAAGATGAAAGATTAGCCTCAATCCTTGCAGCCAATTCTCAGACCTCTTCATGGGTCTTTGGAGTCTTTTCCTTGAGAATGAACCCAAATTGTCATGGGAAGGCATTAATGTAGAGGAAGAGGAAATGTTCTTTTCTGGGGCAAAGATTTTTAGGTATTTGTTGGAGCAACTTCTCAAACTTGAAATTGAACTCTTTGATAGTTTCATTCTCTTTCTTTTTCTGTTTAGTAAGTCACAACAACAAGAAGTTAGGATCCTCTTTAGCACCCCATCTTTTTAGGAAGGTCTCTTCAAAGTCATCCCAAGTCTTAATACTCTTGCTAGGGAGACCATTGTACCATCTCCTAGATTCATCAACAAAAGTGGAGGAGAAGAGTTTCATCACAACATCCTCAACATCATCACTCACAAGATTAAGTTGGAAAAGGCCCAGAAGGTATCCAAATTCTGTTCAACAGTAGCTACATCATTACCGGAAAACTCGGGCAACCACTTTTCAAACTTTGAAGGCATGTTATGAGGGTAATCTGGGATTGCATACATGTCCAAGGGTTTGAAAATATTTGAAATCCATTGCTTTTGAGACATTGAAGATAAATTAAGGTTTCCACTGAACAAGGATTTAATCACAGGAGAGTTGTGAGGAATCCTTCTCTTGTAAATCTTAGGATGGTTAGAATACCTCCTTGAGCTTTGTGGAGTCACCATATGGTCCTTCTAGGAACATCAAAGGAAGATGAGGGATTCTACCCTCAATGGAGTCGCTAGGTAAACTTTGAGATAAGGGGTTTGGGATAAGTTTACCAAAAGATGTCATGATGAGAATGACACAATCCTCCCTGACAACGACGCCAAAATGTTATCACAGGATTTGTACTTGTGCAAATCTCTCCACAAGATCCCAAATCTTGTGTAACTATGAAAGAATCTATCACTGTCACCGAAGTAGAGACTTCCCTCGTTTTAGGGATGGAATAATGGAACTTGCTAGATATATATGCAACACAACCTTATGTAGTCTTACACACATTGATGTAATACATATCTCATTTAGACTCTCTTGCTTGTCTCTTGTATATTCTCCATAGCATAGTTGAACAAAATCACTTAACATAATTACCATTAACTTATGTCAAATCAATGAGACATATATAGCTAGAAATTACAAATCATGAAGAACATAGATGGCTGAAAATCAAATAAAATAAAATCTGCAATTTACACAATTATTGGATAGTTGAAAATTTCATTAATATGCATAAGATGAAGTTCATGTACATACCATAACCTTATCACAAGGCTAGTACAATCCAATATCTCTCCAAAACCCTAGCTAGGGATAACCAAGAAAACCGTAGCTCAACCAAGGAGAACCAACAAGCATGAATCATTCAAGCAAGTCCTCCAAGGTAAGATGTCTCCTTCTTCTTCACTTCAACATGTACAACCTATGATTTCATCCCAAAACCATAATCTCAAAATCTCCAAGGGATGAAACCCCAACCCTAGATTTCAAGATGCTTTAATAAGATAAAAAATTGTAGTGCCTCCAAGAGAGAGAGAGAGAGAGAGAGAGAGAGGGAGAGAGAGTACATAAGAAGATATAAGAGAGAGAGGATGACTAGTGTGCTCCTAGTCACATCTCTACACAAGATTGAATAAGAATGTTGAGTATTAAGTGATCATCATCTCCAATGTTTTTTTCACAAGAGCAAACCCTAGTCACAAGAGCAAGCTCCCAACAAAGATGTCCTCTTTCCCTTCCATAGCTTCTCCTAGGGTTTTGTCTTGAACCCTAGTGAATCATTCCAAGAAGACAAGTACAAAGATAAGAGTACGATGATGATGATGATGATAATGATAATGAAAGAACTCTCTCCTTCCTCTATATACAGGGGAAGTAAGGGAGGCCAACAATACAATGTGGGCCAATGTGCTTACAAGAAACCTACAATAATCACATGTAGGCTCACACAAGTGGGGCGCTACACTCCAAGGTTACACATGCCTAACTCCAAGGTGATTCATACACAATAAGGGCTTGAAGATGTTGTAGCTACATAAGGTGTGTCCACACTCCTCCATCACAAGCCCACACTCCAAGCTTACACATGTCCAACTCACACAAATGGGGCGCTATACTCCAAAGTTACACATGTCTAGCTCCAAGGTGATTTCGTACACAATAAGGTCTCCAAGATGTTATGGCTACTCAAGGAGTGTCCACACTCCTCCATCACAAGCCCACACAAACTCCATCACTCCTCCTAAGCCATGTACTCCACTGGGTCTACTCCCCCCGCATGAAGACTATCATAACCCAAGGGTCCTTGAGCCAACTCCAAGCCTCCATGCAAGCGTCCAAGCTACCTTGTGCTATCTAGGGCTCAAATCCCTCCTCTGGAATGCAAAATGCTCCTCCTCCTAAGTAGAGCATTCTCCAAGCAAGCAACCATCTCCATGTGGCCATCATGAAGGATGTCACCCAAGCTGTCAGGACAACTCCAAGACCTAAGGGAAGAATGCAAAGTAAGCACCCAACTGAGATCAAGAAGCCACCAAGTAACCTATCTCTAATGTGCAAATTTAAGTTGCAGGAAACACCCCCAGAGACCATGTACCAGTACCTGAAACCTGTCGAAACTCTGAAACGGGTACAAAACGATTGGGAAACGCCGTCAGCCGTA
>CBVK0102850615.1:0-26809 GCA_900067695.1 Picea abies
AATATATATATATATATATATATATATCATTTTTTTTCCATATAGATTTTGTAAATCTTTATCTTTTTTATCTCATATTTTCAATAGATGAAGTTGGTTTATTTGTGAATATATCATATATATATATATATATGAGAGATTCACAAAATCTATATGAAAGTAAAGTGATAAAAGAAAGATAAAGATTCACAAAATCAATAACAAAAATCTATATGGAAGCAAAGTGATAAAAGAAAGATAAAGATTCACAAAATCAATATGGAAGCAAAGTTATATATATATATATATATATATATATATATATATATATATATATATATATATATATATATATATATATATATATATATATAAAGATAAGAGATTATTTAGATTTCTTTAAAATGTTATTTGGATGTTTGAAAATCATTAAGAGAAACAATTTAAGATCACTAAAGTTTTGATGACTTAGAAGATTAAGATTCCAAGAAAGGATTTGAAGTGTGTCAAATTGTTATTTTCTCAAATTGTTATTTATTGTTATCCTATCCCTAATAATAGCTTTTCGGTTCCTAATTATGGCCCATTTTCCTTCCTTTCTAGCATCATTTACCTTTTCAACCTCCTTCCTTAATTAAACTTGATCTTTTGGAATGAGGTCTTGATTTATAAATATTCCAAGACCCTTTTAAGAGTTTTTTTACAAAGTATGTCATATTTATGGGTATTAGAGCTTATCATAACCCGAATCAATCTATCTTTATGTTCAATTATTTTGCCCAACCTTTTTGCTTCTATAAGGCCGGTTGTTTCAATTTGTGATTTATTTTTTAATTCCTCCTTCACTATTGCTAATGTGTTCTAGTATTTGTGTTCTTTTATACAAAAAAAATATGAGGTTTAAGGATCTTTTGTTAATCTCATGTTCTAACTCTATGAGCTTATTAATCTCCTCTTTGATAGGTTTGATATCCAATTTGTGTTCCATGCTATTTAAGGCCAAATTTATAATTAGCTTTTCTTCTATCTCTTTAATCTTGTCCCTAAGATTGTTATTTTCTTCGACCTCTTCTTCCTGCCTTGATTGTTTTTGTTCTTGGTAGTTTTTTTTCTCTATTTCTTGTAATCTAGCCTCCATTTTTTGCACTTAGTCTCAAACCCTATTAGTTTATTGTCTATTTGTCTCTCTCTAGATATTATCTTCTAAGAATATGAATTTATTATCAAGCATTGCTACTAATTCACTTTGAAACATTGCTACTAACTCAAGTTTGACTTCTCTCTCTTCTCTACACTATAGGGTTTAGTTATTGAAGACTAGATTTACCATAGACCCGCATTTAGTTACAACATATCATGATTTACCATAGACCCACATTTAGTGATAGGGTTTCCTCCTAAGAGGTCACAAGTTCAAATCCAAGGAGGTTTCCTCCTAAGAGGTAAGTTCAAATCTAATGGGGGTAGGGTATGTATACCTTAGTAAACTTTAGCAATAAAATGTGCACGGTCCCTTACCCCAAATGCGCATGGTACGTTACACAAAATGGTGCTAGGCGCAAATGTGGGGCTCGCTGAAACCTGCACTTTGGCTCTTTGTGGGCTCGTGGGTAGGTTGTATTAAAGGTAGCTTTGTAAAGTTTCATTATCGAAGTGGGTGGAACATAACTGGAAACTAATGCTAGGCTATTCACTGAAGATAAATTATCTGACCAAGGGTTGGGTTGGTTTCATTTGTAATAATCCCGAAGACACTGAGTTGCTACTAGCTCAGAGATGGGTGATTGGAGGTAGTAGTCTGATGATAAAGCGGTGGCGACTAGCTTTTAATCTAGATACAGAGTACTTCCAGTATAGGCATTTGTGGGTTTTACTCCCTGGTCTACCTTTAGAGATGTGGAACGCGACCGCCCTGGAAGGTATAGGAAACTCACTCAGCTCTTTCATCTCCTTGGATGATTCTACACTATTGGCCCCATCTAGAAAAATGGGTAAGATTCTTGTTGAGATGGATGTTCACGGTGGGTTGCCTAAACTCCTTGAGATAGATTGGAGGGGATGCAAAATAATCCAGAGGCTGGACTATCTTGGAGTCCCCTTCCGCTACAACATTTGTCATAAGACTGGACACCTGAGAAGCACATGTTTGGGTAGAGGGGAAGAAGAAGTTTCAGAAGATACGACTCTCCATAGGGACGATGGGGACACAGAGGATGGAGTTTCTTCTACAGACGTTGATTATTGGATTCCATCATTGGAGTCTACTCCCTCGTCGAAATAGGATGTTACTTTTACGGGTAAGTTGTTATTATATTGTCCGACTCTATATAATACGTTGTCTTTATTGGAGAAAAATACACTAAATTCTACTCTTGAGTTAAATTTCCCACAACCACCGGTGTTTCCATGTGCGGGGGATGTTGGAGGGGCATCGGCCTACAGAAATTCTAGTCGTTCATCCTCTCCTAGGATTGATAGTCTAAAGTTGGGGGGCTTGAGTGATGTTGATAGTGTGAGGTCTAGGGAGCGGGAAATCCCCCCTGTATCTATCTCAAACCCTACTAGACCTGACCCTTTTGTTGTTCAGGCCTGTTTTATACCCATTTCCTCTCTGGATTCCCAACAAGGGGATTCTCCTTTACTGGATGTGGCGCAACCATTAGCAGGTTATCATGAATCAGAGGAGTGAGAAACCTCTTTATCTGTGGTCCTGGATTCCCTAATTCCCTATATTAGGGACAACCATGATCTAACTCAATTACCTACGTATTTTGGGAATGTTGTTATTGATCCTGCCAGCTTCACAGGGGAACTTTGCTCAGAGAACATACCCCATAATGACTCCACTAAGGATTTTTATTGGTCTAGGGGGCTCGAGATTGAATATTCCCCTATTAAAACAAGAAGTTCGAGGAAAAGGATACAGTCAACGTCTACTTCAACTTTAGTCACAGACCCTTCCATGACCGACAATGGGGCACTTAGAGAAGTGAAGGCCCTAGCAAGGGATAAGTGATGATTTTTATGTCCTTAAATCTGAGAGGGATCAGAGGCTCCCTAAAAGAAGCCTCCTTTCGTCAGGCCTTGGACATTATTCACCCTAATATAATTTTTTTACACAAAACAATGGTTCTTGAACATAAAGCGCGAGCTTTTATGCAAAAATTTTGGCCTTCTTAGGTTACATGTGTTGTGAGTTCGGTTGGATTGCGGGTGGCCTTCTAGTTTCATGGGATCCTCTTCTATTTAAATTGATCCCTTTTCTTACGTGTGGCGGGATTTTGTTACCAGGTTCAATCATTGCTACAAAAAGGAAGATTAATCTTCTTAATGTCTATGGCCCCTGCCTGGAGCGAAAAGATTTATGGACAACAGTTGCAAACAGTGGCCTTTTATCATTAAGGAACCTAGTGGTGGCGGGGGATTTAAACCTTATTGTCTCAACATGAGAGGTTTGGGGAGGATTGACTGCTCCGGGACACCTTGCAGATTTCTTTAAGTCTCTTTTTCAAACTCCAAACTTGTTGATGTTAACTAGACAAATTAGCCTCGACATGGCAAAATGGTCATTCGAGAACTGACTCTATTGCGAAGAGGCTGGATAGGTTTTTGGTATTAGAGGACCTGCTCTCGGAGGTCAGTTATACAGAACTTGGGTTGAATTTCCATATGTTTCGGATCATGCTCCTATTTTGTTGTAGTTGGAGAACATTAGATTACAAAAATCGTATCCCTTTAAATTCCACTCTTAATGGTTAGAAGAAAAAGCTTTCAATGATCTAGTTTATAAACAATGGAAGGACCAGAAATTTTACAGGAAGGTGACAACCATAGACGCTTTGGGTGGAAATTAAAAGATTTAAAAGCTGTTACAAAAATTTGGACAAGAGATTTAAAGGCTCGAGATGCTTCTGCTCTGAAGTCTTTGGAAGGTAACATCAAGTATTATATGTAGAGGTTCTCGGAGGACACAAACACAAACATCCCGGAGGTTGAGACAAATCTCATTAGACTCGAATCTGAAAGAAATAAACATCTAAAATCTCATGAGGACTTGTGGTGCATTAGGACTCGGGCTACATGGATCAAGAGTGAAGATGAAAATAATAAATTCTTTCACCAATTCGCAAATAACAGGAGAAATAGAAAATACATTTGGGAGATCTGTGATAATTCGGGTATCATACACAAAGGACATAAAGTTGTTGTTGAAGAGGCAGTTAATTATTTAAGAAAATTTTCAAGCCTACCCTACCCGACATATCAACAGAACAGGTTAGAGTGGCAAGTCAGTACCCAAATATGTTAGATGAGGATGAATTGAGAGAAATCTACAAGCCAGAAACTATATTGGAATCGAAATCAATTTTAACTCTGTTTAAAAAATAAAAAAGCCCCGGGCCTGATGGTTGGTCAGTGGAATTTTTCTTGCATTTCTTCGATCTAGTGAGCGAGGACTTGTTGGCATTATTGGGGGAAACCAGAAAAAGTGGAAGCATTAATTCAACATTCTTAACACTGATTCCAAAAAAGAATAAACCACTAAATTTTGGGGATTATAAGCCTATTTCTCTGTGCAACCTGGTTTATAAAGTTATTTCAAAGGTGATTGCCAATCAGATAAAACCAATATTATCAAGGGCGATATCTGCTCTGGAGTCTTTGGAAGGTAACATCAAGTATTATATGCAGAGGTTCTCGGAGGACACAAACATCCCGGAGGTTGAGACAAATCTCATTAGACTCGAATCTGAAAGAAATAAACTTCTAAAATATCATGAGGACTTGTGGCGCATTAGGAGCCGGGCGACATGGATCAAGAGTGGAGATCAAAATAATAAATTCTTTCATTAGTTCGCAAATCACAGGAGAAATAACAAATACATTTGGGAGATCTGTGATAATTCAGGTATCATACACAAAGGACATAAGCTATTGCTGAAGAGGCAATTAATTATTTTAGGAACTTTTTCAAGCCTACTCTAACTGACATATCAACAGAATAGGTTGGAGTGGCAAGTCAGTACCCAAAGATGTTAGATGAGGATAAATCGAGAGAACTCTACAAGTCGGTAACTATATTGGAATTGAAATCAATTTTAACTGTGTGTAAAAAAGAAAAAAGTCTCGGGCCTGATGGTTGGTCAGTGGAATTTTTATTGCATTTCTTTGACATAGTGAGCGAGGACCTATTGGCGTTAGTGGAGGAAACCAAAAAAAATGGGCACATAGCTGGAAGCATTAATTCAACTTTCTTAACACTAATTCCCAAAAAGAATAAGCCACTAAATTTTGGGGATTATAGGCCTATTTCTCTGTGCAACCTGGTTTATAAAGTTATTTCAAAGGTGATTGCCAATCAGATAAAACCAATATTATCAAGGGCGATATCAGCTGAACAACTGCATTTTTTGGAAGGGCGCCAGACACAGGATGCAATTGGTACTGCACACGAGTGCATTCATAGCATAAAGAAGAAAAATAAAAAAACTCTTATCCTAAAACTTGACTTGCAGAAAGCTTACAACTGCATCAATTGGTACTATCTCAGAATGGTTCTTATACAAGTTGGTTTTGGAGTACATATGACAAATTGGATCTTGGCTTGTGTAAATTATGCTTCTTTTGTTGTTCTTGTTAATGGTGAGGCAACTGATTTTTTAGAAGTGGTAGAGGCCTCCACCAAGGGTGTTCGCTATCTCCTTTACTTTTCATACTGGTGATGGAGAGTTTGAGTACCTTATTAAAATCAAGTCAGCAACAAGGCTCTATAAAAGGCATCAAAGTTTCTAGAATTACAAAGATTTTACATATTTTATTTGTTGATGATATCCTACTAATGACTAATTCTTCAGTTCAAGAATGGCAAGAAATTGAAAGACTAGTTCAACATTTTTGCTTGGTATTGGGATTAATGGTGAATCAATCAAAATCAACTGTTCATTTCACGAGCCTATTCGAATCATAAATTTCTTCTTCTAAGATTTTTTTTCCTTATAACTTTTCAAACCTATCAGTGGGGTTCAAGTATTTGGGATACTTCTTGAAGGCAGGTTTTCAAAAAACGACAGAGTGGATTTGGCTTATAACGAAAGTTGAGAAAAAATAAAGCATTGGAGCTTTCGTTGGCTATTCCTAGGGGGTAGATATGTTCTTTGTAAAGTAGTTCTGGAAAGTCTGTGTGTCTACTGGTTATCGCTTGCTTTGACACCTATCTCCATTCTTCATAAGTTAAGGTGGCTACTCTACAAATTTTTGTGGAAAGGGAGTGGGGACACAAAACATTATCATCTATGTCATTGGGAATCTTTAGCTCGACTTAAGCAACTAGGCGGATGGGGCATTCACAACATTTTCTCCTTTAGTAAAGCTTTGGTGGCATCAAATTTATGGTGACTTCTAACAAAAGAAGGTATATGGCATAAAGTAATTAAGGAGAAATATCTTCCTCATAGCACAGTCTTTAATTGGCTCAGATCTGAATCCTTTTCTCAATAATCGACATCTAAAATTTGGACCAGTCTTTTTAAAATCAATGCATGTGATTACAAATTGGATTATTTGGAAGCCTGGATCGAGCCATTACATGAGCTTGGGAAGGGACAATATTCTGGGCATGGGTACCTCTTCCATCCTATTGCCTCCGCTTATCAATGCTCTTAGACAAAAGCAAATCTCGGTTTTGGCACAGGCGTGATCAAATCATGAACAAGATACACTTCAAAACGCATGGATCAACAGTTCGACGCTGGAGCTTACAGGTAATTTGGCTTTGGAATTGGAGTAGTATAATCGAGCTTTAAATGCAACAGGGGTGAATATTTCTAGAAATGTTGATGAACTTATCTAGATACGGGGCAACTCATCGGGCTTTCTCTCGACAAAGAATGCTTATTTTGCCTTATCATCTATTCAAAATCAATCGTTGATCACAGAGTGGCGTATTCATATGTGGAAGTGGAACATACAAAAAAAAATAAAACTCTTCCTTTGGCTGGCAGTAAGTAACAAAATATTGACGTGGAATATCCTCCAAGGCAGAGGATGGAAAGGACCGGGACGTTGCCAATTGTGTAAGACGGATATTGAAGACACCATGCATATTTTCATAAATTGCCCGTTCACCAAAGCAGTCTAGAGAAAAATAAAACATATCAAGAAAAATCACACAAAATTGGAGAGGCAGCGACTTAAATGAGTGTCTAACAAACTGGATAGCGGATAAAAGGGCTTCTCCCAGTCTTGCGTCTTATATACGTTGGTACCCCTGGTTAGAAAGAAATGCAACCCTTTTTGAAGGCAAGGAGCCATCAACCACAGCTGTGGTAATTAAGACTCTCGACATCTATCAAAAATCGGTGATCAAATTGAAGATCCCACTTGCTCGATCCTGTTGGATAGAAGACACCCTAGAGTATCCAGTGGATTTTTTCGATGGAGCGGCTCAGTCAGATGGGAGGTGCAGCGACACAGGAGGTATCATTAAATGGTCTGCATGTACAGGTTATAGGTGGCACCTAAACTATGGAGCGGGAACAAATACAAAAGTTGAATTGGTGGGCATGTGGACTACACTATTCTTTGCAAATTACTTGTCCATTACAAAGCTATAGATTCTCGAAGACTCTAAAGTCATCATTAATTAGATAAATAATAAGGGCAATCTTCGCGTTAGCTCTTTGGAAGGATGGAAACAAAGAATCAGTCAGCTGAAGGAAAAGTTTATGGCCACAAAGTTTTATCATATTTTTCGAGAATATAACAAGATAACAGATGAGCAATAAAAAAAAATTATTCTCGAACCGGAAGGATATATAGTGCTTCACAAGTGGTCTAGTGATGTGGAAGGCCAAAGAACCATCATCAACATCTACTAGTGGCGACCTACTTCAGTTCCTCAGTTTTGATAGTCATCCTTCTCAATTTTTCCTTGTATTAACTAGAAGGCCTTTGTTTCATTTGGATCCTTTTTCAGTGACTTTGAAAGTTTTTTTTTTTAGAGGTTTTGTATTGGAGATATTGCATCTCCCTGGCAGTTCAGAAGTTATCTATATTTCTAGTTTTTTTGTACTGTAACAACTGTTAGTATTTTGGACTATTCCATAAATTTTTACTAATTTATGTGATATATATATCAGCTGGACTGATGATGTAAAAATTATATTTCTTTAATATAATGTGTTAATTTTCTTAAAAAAAAAAGAAACAAGAGAGTCTAGTACAAGAAAGATAAAAATTCATGGCAAATCATCGATCTTAAATACACAACCTTAAAATTATTTTTTTAAAGAGTTTTATACAATTTTGGATAAAGTTAATTTTTTTTTAATAATGAAAACTTTAATGAAAATGAATTATTTTTTTAAGAATTTTATACAATTTTGGTCTTTGAATAAAGTTTTAATTTTTTTTTTTATAATAAAAGTGAAAATCGGTAAAATCAAAATTGTAAATTGTCCTACGCGGGGAAATTTGTTTTAGAAAGTCACTTTCTTGATGATGCATACAGCATGACAAGACGATGGTATACATGCATGCACGCATGCTGTTATGCGGTACATGATACGATGACGTCAGCAAACGTGCACATATGTGGTAATTGTGCCAAAAAAATTAAAAAATACCGAGAAAATATGGAAGAGCAAAATCGAATAAATGAGTGCACAGGTGGGTTGTGCAGATTTACAACTGAGTGCCTCGAGATTGCATGATTCGTTCCCCGGCTGAGTACTATTCGTCGGTCAATCGCATTTTTCTGTCGAGTCTTTCGAGCGTTCGAACGCAGACAAATTGATTAAAAACCCATTGTCACTTCCCCATAGGGCCGCCCCTCTTTCCCCAATTTTTGGCGTGGATCAAGTTTCTCTTCGCTGCTTTCTGTCATGCAGGAATTGGATCAGTAAAATGGATTTCTGAAGGCTTTCAAAGGAGAAAAAAATATCTCATCTGGTTATTGAGAGATGAACAAGTGGATATATAGGCTGCCCGTCTGATGTTTTTGATTGAATCTGCTAATCAATAGAATTGCAGAGCAGGGACAATCGCGCTTGGGAACTTGGCTTGTGTATATATTTATTTCTATTTAATCATATTTTACTTCCACATGGTGAAGGGTGGCTTTTATGGGGGAGTCAATGACATTGTTTATGGTAATACTAATAATAAAACTGAATCCCATCTTGGGCCGGGGGTTAACCCTGGTGGAAACAGAGATGGATTTAAGGAGGTAACTTTTCTACCAATGGTTGGTGGTGATCCTATCATTAAAAATAATGGCGGCGCTGTAAAAATGGATGTGGGTGAAGCTGCTGCTGAAGAATTCTCTCAGACACACAAGCGTACCAAGTATTATCATCTGGTAATTTTGACCGACCCGACAATGCTGATTGTTTTTTCTTTTCCTTTATTTTGTTTCTAACTTTTTTTCCCGAAATCTGGTCTGCATGAAGATACCCATTATTGGTTATGCTGAGTTGGGTTATCTTTTGTTGTATGGATCACAAAACAGATCATATAACCCACTGTTAGCCCACTATTACATGAATTTAGTTGAAGTAAGCCAACACCGGGACATTAATCCGAGGTTTGTCAAAGAATGGATTCATTGGCTTTTATATATTTCTATTTCTTTTTAATCATATTTTACTTCCACTGAAGTGGAATCATGGTGAAGGGTGGCTTTTATGGGGGATTCAATGGCAATTTTTATAGTAACGATAATAATAAAACTGAATCCCATTTTGGACCGGGGGTTAACCCTGGTGGAAACAGAGCTGGATTTAAGGAGGGATCTTTTCTACCAATGGTCGGTGGTGATCCTATCAGTAAAAATAATGGTGGCGCTGTAAAAATAGATGTGGGTGAAGCTTCTGCTGAAGAACGCCCTCAGAGACACAAGCGCACCAAGTATTATCATATGGTAATTTTGACCTAGAGACAATGCTGATTGTTTTTTCTTTTCCTTTATTTGTTTTTTAACCTTTTTTTCCCGAAATCTGGTCTGCATGAAGATACCCATTACTGGTTATGCTGAGTTGGGTTATCTTTTGTTGTATGAATCACAAAACAGATCGCATAGCCCACTGTTAGCCTACCGTTGCATGAATTTAGTTGAAGTAAGCCAACATGGGGACATTAATCCGAGGTTTGTCGAATGATGGATTCATTGTTTTTACATTTTATGTGGTGTAGATTGTTTAATTGAGCCTCTATTTTTGAAATAAATGGATCACTGTCTATCTCTGCATGACAAAGAGCCCAGGGGAATCTATATAATGAGCCTAAGCTGATACGGTTAGGGTTTGACCTCTCTTTGACGGAGTGCAAAGGTTGATTAATGGCCTTTTACCATTCAACCCACCCCCTTTTCCAATGACTTTGTTGGACTCTTTTGGGGTGTGTGACCTAGCCTTTTACCATTCAACCCACCCCCTTTTCCAATGACTTTGTTGGATTCTTTTGGGGAGTGTGACCTAGGTGATCATGACTGCAATGATGGAAATCATAAAAATATAGAGCACGATGTTCGAAAATTTCTAAATTTCTGGTGCAGACCTCCCAGGACACAGCTAGAACGTGGGTGCCTTATAAATATGGATTTATGTTTGAGCCCTGAGCTTTGCTGGCTGAAAATCAAATAAAACATCTCTCTTAAGGGTATGAAGAGGTGGATTAATGGGCCTTACCATTCAACTTACCTCCCTTTTCCCAACAGCCATTGAACTCTTTTGGGGAGGGTGATTTGAAGAATAACCCGGGCCACTAGGACTGTTAAGAATGAAATTGTGAAGGGATAAATCATAATGATAAAAAAATATATAAGCAGCTGGTGTGGACCTCCCAAGGTAAAACAAGAACGTGGGTGCCTTATAGTTATGAAGTTATGTTTGAGCTCTGAACTTCTCCTGCTCAAAATCAATTAAAACATTTTTTCATTTAAATAGGTTAATAGTTATGTACCGGCAATAATACAATGTGTGCCCTATATTTGGCATTTTAGATTTGTTTACAGCTTCCAGTAGTTTTTCTGTAAATCTTCCTGGTTATTAATAAATTTTGAATGTCTTCAGGAATCTTGATTGTTTTGTAAGGTATCGATAATTGTGAATAATTATATGCACCTTTGTGTGTTATTGACATTGTTAAGGAATTTCAGAAAGTTGTGTATTTTTGCAAAACTTTGTTGGGGTTTTGCATGATGTGGATTTCCTTAAGAGTATTTTTGTAACTACCAGCTATTATCTTAGGTACTCATGTTTCTATTTCATGTTGGGTGAATTAGCAGGAGAGCCCTGTAACAAGCACAACATTCTGTCAAGGTCTTTCTTTACATCCATTGGAGGAGCCTAGTCCATTGGGCTTAACACTGAAGAAAACCCCTTCCTTCATAGAACTTATTCAAATGAATCTTTCTCAAAGTGACTCGGCAGTTCCCTTAGTTGTAAATAATTCAGACCTAGAGGTGGGGAGAATGAAAGATTCAAATTGTGCAGCAGGACCAGCCATTGCTGACAAGCACAAGGCCTCAAACTTTCCAGCCTTAGTTTTGAGAATTGGTTCCTGGGAGGTAATGTACAAGAATTAACTGTGAAGTTGCATATATAAATTCATCATTCTTGTCAGGACTTAAATGCTTTTCGTTCACTGAACAAGGTTTTTGATAGCCACATATGGAAACTCGCAAAATCGTACTAAGTAAGTCATATTTAATGACTTTGCATTAACATAAAGATGACTACAATTCCAGCGTATTTCAAGATACGAAGGTGACTTGGTGGCAAAGTGCTATTATGCAAAGCGTAAGCTTGTTTGGGAAGTCTTGGAGGGTGGTTTGAAGAGCAAGATAGAGGTTCAATGGTCAGACATAATCTTATTGAAGGCCAGTTTTCCGGACAACAAACCTGGCACCCTAGAGATTGAAGTAAGTATCTGGGTTGTTTATTTTTCGTGTCTGAAGTGATGCGGTGCTAAAGTGCAGGTCTTTTTTATCTTTCTGAAGCAGTATTTTTTCTTCTATCTCATACAGGTATCGAGGCCTCCACTTTTCTTTAGGGAGACAGATCCTCAGCCAAGAAAGCACACTGTTTGGCAGGCTACTTCTGACTTTACAGGAGGCCAAGCATCTATATGCAGGTCAGCAATTCATTTCATGAGATATATTGATTCCACAAGGCATTCATTTCCCAAGGGTTAAACATTGTATACATTTCTTTGATTGGAATGTTGATAATATCAAAGAAAAATTCCATATGTTCAGTCAATGAGAAGAGAGGTCGCTTCCTTGCATTGAAATGATAGGAGTTCCACCTTTGCAGCAGCTCTAAGGAGGAAATGCGGCTTGAATGGAAAGCTCTTTGTTTGAGGAACTTCTCGCATTTAAAAATGCTGTATATTTACAATCTCAATACCAAGCTTGCAGATGATATATGCTACAAGTATTATGCCAATATCAAGTTGCAGCCAAAAATTAACATTTTTGAGAACTTAATTGTTACACAACCTCTGAAGTTGGGAAATCAGCCAATTCATTATTCAATGCTTGGAATGTAAATCCCATCTGCAAAAAATGCCAATCTACCACGATGGTAGTTGAATCTCTTGATGCAGGTCTATTGAAATTCAACATTATAAATATGTAACTTCTCTTACATGCTATAGACTGGTATCACTTCTTCTACTTAACTATTCCTAAAAGCTATGGCTTAGGAGGATGTGCCAATCCTCGACTGGATATGGGATACAAGGCATTTGCCAATTTGATAGTACACTTAATCCTATAACAACTGTACAAGGCACATTATGTCTCTCATAGTATGAATTTTACTACATGTAATTATAATTATTTCCTAGTATGAATTTTACTACATGTAATTATAGATTAAAACTGTGTGACATGAAATCCCAGGGAATTGATCATAGGATATTGTCTCTCAGATGCTGAAAACATATGCAATAGGAATCTGCTCAGCATTGTTGGTCATGATTGTTATTGCTTTTTGTATGATTTTTTCAAGTAGAAGAGAGTGAATTGTCATAACCTCTGTACAATTTCTTTGGATGAGAGCTGATTCTGCAGGTTCTATCTTATATTAAGCCAAACAAAATTGAATTTTTATGTTTTGCAGAAGACATTTGTTGCAATTTGCTCAAGGAATACTTGAGAGACATTATGAAAAACTTTTGCAATGTGATCATCGGTTAAACTTGCTAAGTAAGGAACGCATCATGGGTGGCAATTCCCCATATTTTGATTCTAGTGGTGCAGTATTTCAAGATCAGAATGAACATACTTGTTATGGTGCAGCACATGAGCATAAATCTTATTTGTTTCCACAGTCTGATCATTCAAAAGATAACCATTTGCCACCTTTCTCAAGTCTTCCAGATACAGAAACAGTTAGAGTCTCACCACTGGTCCAAAAAAATGGACATCTTGAGTTTGATGGCAGGGTTTTGGATTGTGCACCACAAGACACACCTTCACCCTGCTCAGGTATAAAGATATTTTTTGTTTGCCATTTGTCATTCTTTATGAGTTTGTTAAGTCTGTTTTCAAACTACCATAGGGTATTCAAAAGCTTTTATAGAAGTATGCTATGGCTTTTTAAGTATGTATATGCATTATATCTATGATTCTATTGTATCTATATGATAAACCTAAGAATAGTGGCATATTGATGAATTCAGTAATGGACTCACGGGTTACTGAAGAAAGTGGAATCAGTGATGCTGATGACCTGCACGTGAATATGACTAAGTGCGAGCAAATGATATCTGCAGCACCCTATGGTGATTTGGGAAATCAAAGTTCTGACTTGCTATCACCGAAATCCATGGATACCTTAGTAAACCAAACAGTTTCTTGTTCATCAAAGAATAAGTGTGCTAACAATTCAGTTCCAACTGACAAAGAGACCTGGCAAACAAATAGAAATATGCTTGATGATATTGCACGACATTTGCTAAGTGATTCACTTCTATCAGCTGCATGTGATGAGCAAACGGTTATGGCACATGTCAATTCAATGCATTCTCTTCTGGAAAAGAATGTCTCTATAACACATGCATCCAATGGGAATACTGGAAGCTTAGAAAATTCAGGGGCAGGTTATGGTCTGTGGAGGCTAGCAAAAGGAGAATATGATGGACAAGTCCGTGAGATAAATGATGATATGATGGAAGCAGTTTTGAGTAGGGATGATAGAATTAACACTCAAGTGAATGTAATGGAAGATGGTTACTTACATTGTAAACAATCGACAGGTATTCCCAGGCAAGATTCATTAGCAGATTTGCTAGTGAATATTCCTCGAATTGCATCTTTTCCTCAGCTTTTTGTTAATTCTTCTAATGAACTTTTCACAAGTGCTGAGCAACCTGGAACAGCTGGATGGAACCCTTTTCAGTGAAATGTGATTGCTCATGGTGATAGAATTAGAAATCAATTGCTGGGATCATGTATTTGTGCTTCTTGTAGACTGTAGTTGAAATATTGTTTCAGAGAACAGAAAGGTCCTTAAGCTTTTTGGGTTGAGTAACAGCAGCATTATGTTGATATTTTTCTATTGGAAGGTGCTAAGCATGGTCCATTATTCAGGAACATAGTATTTGGATTTCAGACTACATGAAAATAAGGAAACGAAGTCTGAAGTTTTGAATTAATGTAAATGTACATCTCAATCTATGAGTATGTTCTTGAATTAATAAAATTCTAGACCTTGCAATTCCAAGGTATGGAAAATCTGTTCAAACTATTGGGTTTTCAGGGAGTCTTGTATTGCTTGCCCATGACTCAGGGTCGCTATTATGAGCTTTGCAATGAATTATGCAAAGATGAGCGTGTGATTTAATATTTAATGTTTTTTTCCTTCGAGGTACTGACATGGGTTTAGCTTTTGTTTTTGACTAATAAATGTATGGTAGGTAACCGAAATCAAATTTGAATATATTAGATCTGATAATGAACTGCTAGAGGTACACTGGAAAACTTCATATGCAGTTGGTGTCTTTGGCATTTTCTACGATTACCCTTATTCTGTGATCTAGTCTGTAATTATCTTGAGAGGCAATGATATAATTATCTTGAGAAGCAATCCAAGTATGCTAACTGCTTAGTTTAATTCTTTTATGCTCTGTAAAGACACACATAACTGTAATGCACCTAGGGAGGATCTCAGCATGTTGGATGTTGTATTGTAACAAGCATATGACTTGTGGAGTGATTCCTTCCATAAGGAATAATAGATGGTGTTACCCTACCTTAAGGGTTTTTTTCTACAATCTTGGGGTTTATTCTTATGTGTATGCATTTTGTTATTCTGAAGCTTAAGGGTTTTATCTTTCTTCTATTCAGGATCACTACAATACCTATCAAGTTTATCCAGTCATAAGACGCGGCTTTCAGTGCTTGTCATATTTTGTATTACTTGTGAGGGTTTATTTGGCTAAATTCATTCTACACTTTGAATAGTGCCTGTCCCATTATGAGTGGGATGAAGGAATGCACTTGTTAAGATCCTTCTGAATAACATGGAAAGTTCCTCCCTAAAAAAGGGTTGTTTTCTGACACTTGATTTCCATATCAGGATATAATTGGCATATCTTCTCACAGATCTCTTTTGGCTACTTGGTTTTGTTAGGCATGCCTTGAACACACCACTTCTATTTTTGTCCTTTATAGGTCCTCTTTACAAGACACAAATGCCATTTTTTCGAGTATCTCTAGATGGTTTAACTCGTTCTGTTATTTTACCATATATTGGACATATCATGGAAGTAAGTTGATAGATTATGTTGGGATCTCTTCAAGATAAATAGGTAGGAGAATGGTTTCAGTGGACGAGCAAAGCCTGTTTAAGCATCTCAGGAGATTTAAACCAACTGCAGTTCAAAGAATGTGTTTATGGATAGGTCTGCACAACTGGGTTTGGAAGGAGCTATAACTTTGTTTTTTTTCCTTCCAAGGAAAAAAATCTTTTAATTCTTTCATATTCAAAAAGTAGAAAAAATGCACTTAATATTTACAACAAAAGCACAGTGTGCTTGTACAAATCTGACAGTCCACATTTATCTGGCCAAAGTGTGGCTCTCCTTCAATACATAGTTCCAACATTTTACCCAAAAAACATCAGGCCTGAAGGACAGGGCACTAGATATAACTTCCTATAACAGAAACCCCAATATTACTCAATATCATATCAGAAATGCTGAAGGGTATGAGCCGAGACCTATACCTGACAGCCACCAAAAGGATAATCAATAACCTAGTTTTTCCTCTCCTCTGGGCACCCCATATCCGGAAGCTAGGAGGAGAAGGAGCTAGACAGCCTTGAACTGGAGTTGATGAACAACCCTTGAAATTTTAGAAACCAATGAGCCCTTGCATGGGGAGACCTTACCTCCCTGTGCATCTGAAACCAACTTCGGTGGAGTAACAGGTTTCAATAGTTGTCCAGAGCCGAGTCCATTAACCCGTAGATCACCAGAAACAATACTAGAGCATCTATCCTTAGGAACTGGAACAGAGACAGACGGGAAGGCATGGACTTTTGCTATCAACTGCGATAGTACACCTAGAAAATCACATCGATTAGAGTATGTAATATATCTAAAGTATATTACAATTCTTATCATATAATAATATGTTATAGGTTTGTTATTATGTAAATAGACATTATAATGTAAATCATAAGTTTATCATAAGTCACGACTTTTGTTCTATGATAAGTCATGACAAGTCATGACCTTTGCCAAGGACATGACTTATCATCATTCCCCACATCTGTATTTATATACACGTATTGTATTTCATAATATGTCAAGAAAATATGTAAAATGGATAGTAAATAAAATATTATTTATTATAATGAATAGTAAATAAAATATTATTTATTATGGAAATATGGAATTATGTTATGTATTCATGATGTTCTCATGAAGTAGACCACCAAATCCATTTCATTTGGTATTAGAGCGGTCTTTCCGCTGGTCCGTGGTTTGTGATCAAGTTAAATTTGCTAGTGGCAAAAAAAAGAAGAAGAAATAAGGGAGAAGAAAAAAGAAAGCAAAGAAAAGAAAATAAAGAATTAAAAAAGAAAAGGTTCACCTGAAGGAGTATTTAAAAGAAAAGAGGTAATAAAAGTAATTTAAAAGAAAAGTTCCAAAGAAAAAGGTAATAAAGGTTATTTAATTTTACTGTTGTTGGTTGTTGGTGGTTTATAGACCCGTGGTTTTGGTAAACCATTGGCGTGTCCATAGTATTGGGAAAATACTATAAGGAAAAAAAGTAAAAAAATAAAAAATAAAAAAAGAAGAAGGAAGGTGGTTTTTTATATTAATATTCTTATCAGCAAGTGATATAGAAGCTGAAGTATTTCATGAGTATTTTGAAAATTGGGAATTAATATTCGATAAATTTATATGAAAATATTAACATAAGTATTTCATAAGGAGTGAAATGAAAAATAAGGTTCAATTCACTTCTCGATATGTTTTGGAACCAATCGATATTGTCATATATATGTTGGGGAGGATCCAGAATGAGACGGTAAGCATTGCCATTGACCTCGATAGTCGTTAGAACTATATTGATATTAAATTGACAAATAAATTACAACTTGCGAAAGAGGAAGTTAAAAGAGCTATTACACAAGAATACGATGATGAAATTAATAATTTAGAATTAAACATTGATGAGTACTCCCCAAAATGCAATTTTTTGTGCTATAAATCAAAGAAGTTGATGTAGTCCTAAGGAACCCTTCATTGAAATCTATTGGTACTTTTACCATGAATGTTGATAAAAAATACATAGAATTCGAGCACCTTACCAATAAGATAATGTTGAGAAACATTAACTCAAAGCACCTTGCTCTATCATCAAATTTAGATCATAATGAACAACAAAATCACACAAAATTAATGGAAAAGTTTAAAAAATTGAATAAAATTCTTATCAGCAAAGAAGAAGAAATTATGCAAAATCGAACAAAATTGGAGAAGCAAGATACAAAAATTCATAAATTGCAACAACAAATTAAAAAGTCGTAACAACAAATTAATAATATAAAAAACTCTCATAAAAATAGTCTGAAAATATCAATAAAGAACTATTGTCCAAAGATGAAGAAATTTTGCATTTGAGAAATCATAATAAAAGTCTACTTGTAGATATGAAGAAATTGAAAAATAAGAGGAAGGCACATCTAGAAACCAAACCGTGGATAAAGGAACTAACACCGACTTGATCGACATGCTAAAAACTAATGTTCTTAACAATGAAGTTGTATCAGTGGAAGTGTTTCCAGAAGTCAATCTCAACAAACAATTATATGGTAAAGCAACATCCACAAATTTAGTTGAAGTTGACATATCGTTGATCACCACTAATAATGTCATAGGTCAGTCGAAGGATGTTGTCGTACCAATAAATACAAAAAATACAGATATCATCACGATGACTCAAGTAAATCACAACAAGACTAAACCAGACATTAAGAAGGATAAAATTCCTAGGCATCCAAATATATATGTGCCCTAAAGTCAACAAAGAAGAACATATCCAAAATCTTATCAAAGAGTTCTAGAAAAAATCCAAATTGGATGGATTGATTCTTTTTCGATGCATCAGTATTATTTGAGACTTCAATTGTCGTATCGCCTTGTGTCTTCAACTTTATCTAATCGATAGCAGTTATAAAAGAATGTCATTCTACCATAAGAGTTTCTCATTCCCTATGCTTTGAGGACAAAACATTTTAAGGGGGGGAGACTTGTAATATACCTAAATTATATTACAATTCTTATTATATAATAATATGTTATAGGTTTGTTATTATGTACATAAGCATTATAATGTAAATCATAAGTCTATTATAAGTCATGACCTTTGGTCTATGATAATTCACGACCTTTGCCAAGGACATGACTTATTATTTCCAATGTGTATTTATATACATGTATTGTATTTCATAGGATGTCAAAAAAACATGTAAAATGGATAGTAAATAAAATATTATTTAATATGGAAATATGGAATTATGTTATGTATTCATGATGTTCTCATGAAATGGACCACCAGTTCCACTCCAAAGTCAATGTTTGGACAAATCACTTCGACCCTCCTCAGACTTTGCCTCCTTACCTAGTATATGTGCACCATCATCCTTAAGAGGAGTGGAAACCCCATGCAACAATATAAGTGCCTCTTTAATCTGGAGTGGACATCAAAACATTTTTCTTCTAATCTTTGATATATTTATATTATTTTTAATTAATTCGCCATATGCTTCTCCCTTGGGACTTCAATTTATAGTTCTACTTTAAAACAATATAGCGAGGTATTGTTAACTTTTTATTTGGCAAAATAATTATACAGAACCCAATTGTGAATCTTTTTGTGGATTTGATTGTGGTAGGGATACTAATTTGAGTTGATTGATTCTAAAGCACAATTGTTGGTTTATAATCCCATTGGAAGGAAGACTGAATAGTTTGATTGTAAGTCAAATTGTCGTTTGATATGAATAGGAGTTTGCATGAATCTTCTTGCCAACAAATTTATTTGAACTTATCACTGATACAAATGAGGTGCCTCTTATGGTTTTAATATCAATTCATTGTGAGATTTTACACAGAAGCGTAGATAGGAATACACACATAGTAATGAGAAAAAGTGGATTTGTATACTCATTAGATGATGCAATGTCTCATTACATAGGAGAGATGAGTATGTTACATAACTTCCAAATACCTAACTATTAACAACAACATTAAATGTCCCAATATTACATCACTTTATTAGTGAGCATTTAATATTCATCTAAGCCCTAAGTTTTAAATATGACCATTATCTCCATCACCCTCCCATAATGGTCATTTTACATGCATATTCAAAATACAAAATGACAAAAGCTTTGGACAAGCTCGATGTTTGTAGTCTACAAGATAACATCTTCAAAATAGCAACTGGAAGTGAATTATATCTTACAAAGTTGATGAAGTAAATTGACATCGTCATCCTTTTGTCTAACCATTGACTCACCAATTAGATGAGAGTCATGTTGGCTGAATATTCAACCTTTCCACCATTGACATAAAGCTTGGTATATTCACAGAACTCACATCCTCCATATCTTGGTGGTCAAACAAATCAAGATACATCCATATCTTGGTGGTCAAACAAATCAAGATTTTGTGTTTGTTTCTTTGAAGAAGCACCATCATTTTCACCCTCCTTGAGAGTATTCTTCTTTACCACTTCATCTTCACCCTCCTTGATGGTCTTACTCTCAGGAATCACAAAAGATAATGCATAATATGCTTCATATTGTTTTCCTTCTCTTCTTTGACTTGTTTTAGTGGAAATATCATCTAAGACTTCATTTCTTGAGTTCTATCTTAGTGGACATATCTCTAGCCTAGGCATTATGGCCGAGTTGTCAATGAAGTTAGAACCATCCTTTTGTTGAACTAACCATGTATTCTCAATGACCAACAACCAAAATAAACCCTATTCTTCCACACCAATAGCAACTCTCCTTTTGTTATTCTTATCAAAAAAAAACCCCTATGATCGTTCAAATTTATATGTAAGTGTGGGTTATGCTTCATTATACTATTCATTGAAAGTAGATTTTTTTCTAATCAAGGAACATAATAGACATCTTTAATATGACCTTTTTACCTCTTAATTGAATAAAGACATTTCATTTTTCTTTGCCACTCAATGCAACATAATTAGATTAAGATTTTTTCTTTACAAAATCAATATAGCAATCAATATTATTAGTAAAATGTCTATATGCCCTTGAATCAACATACTAATAAACCTTATCACTATTTGAATCCTAGCTTTTGACCATGAACATAACCCTTTCTCCTCGTGTTCAGTGACATTAGCATGTTTTTTTTTAGATTGACTGTTGGAAAAATGCTCTTGGGTGTGCTTTTTGTCCCACAACCATTTCCTACAGAGTCTGTTTATATATCCTAGATTTCCACAATAAAAGCATTTAATTGTTTTTCTACTTTTACTTGACTTGAAATAGTTACCTACATCATTCTCTTCCCCATGTTTGCTATCTTTGCTTTTAAACTTTGCTACAACTGTTAGCTCATAAGCCTCAATTACTTTGCTATTCCCAAACAGTCTTTTCCATCTTTCTTGCTGCAAGTACTAGTAATTTTCATAGTTATAACCATCATATCTTCTTCTTCTATTACTCTATCAATTGATTTTAATTAATCTATACTTTACTTTTGTTTGTGATCTCATGCATCCTTACCATCTTGAATTTCAAGAAACATCTCATTTGAGCTTCATAGCATAGCCTCTTGATTCTTTGCATCATACTTTTCTACAGCATCTACATCAGTGTCTTTTCCAATTTCTTTTCCCAATACAAGTTTGTCCAAACCTCTGTATTCAAATATGAAAAGCATTTTTGTTTTCAATAAAATCTGACCATGAAATTTGTCATTGCTGTTCAACATTAAGAGAGATAAACCATCGAATTTCCTAAAGTTTAAATACACCAAACAAACAAATATGAACAGTATTCTATGCCCTGAAAATAAGAATTACACTATCTTTTCATCCAAATTTACTATATTTCTATGCCCAGAAAATCAGAATGATACTATCTTTTCATTAAAATCTGTCAAACTGTGTGTCAAAATCAAGTTTCTCTAAGAAAAAAATGTAAAAGTATAGTGTATATGCTTCATCAAATCATAGGCAAAGTGAAAAAAACTGCTCACTTTTCACACAAAATCCCAATGCGACGGCTCCTTATAAAAGTTAATCCGACAGCTTCAGGCTTCACGGCAACTCTATTTGGCATCACTTGAAAAAAATCTGGTGGCTTCTGGTTTCTCAGTTTTTATTCTTTGACTGTGCCTCTGACTTATCAAACCCTCGATGGCACTTCTGGTGAGTTACCAGGGCATCAAATTATCAAATATTGGCTATTAAAATCTCGCACTGGCGGCTTCTTGTAATTCAGCGACCTGACTCCTCGTATGCGGCGATTCATGGCTCAATAATCTCTGATACGTGAATCCATTTTCATTTCTTTTGACTATGAATTTTCTCACAGGAACAAGTAACGCTGGCACGGCACTGTATCACCATTTTCTATCTCTGCAGCGTAGCTCTCACACGGATCTGCGGATCTGTTGCAGAGAAATGGGAGACCGAACATAGTTTCCACATACAAAACAAAACTGTCTTGACGGTTCTATTCAACAAATATGTCTTTAGTATTTTATTCAACAAATAATTGTACCGGTTATTATTTTAGTAAATTAATAAACTGTTAAAAAATATCTTAACCATACACCAAATTAGAAGTGAACAAATTGATGTTGGAGAGAATTTCTCATATCCAACTAGATTTAACAACTTCATAAAACTTAAAAACAAAGTTTTCATGTAAAAATAAACTTTACCTCACAATTACCAATACAATAACAAACCACAAACTTATCAAATATCACACCTTAAGCTATAAGACAAGTAGGAGTTAATAATTCCAACACTCCCCTTAACGAGTAATTGTCTCAATTTTTATCGGGTTAGGTCTTTCATCGGGAACACGTCCTCTGTAACAATTTAACAAATGCTCCACCATCAATTGAGGAACCTCCTGATCATCACAACCTCTATCTGGTCCAACTTGACATTTTTATCTCGTACTTTGATCATGTAGACATCACCAAACTGTTAAAGTCCATATAAAGGAACAACTATCCACCGGAGTAGATGGGTACCTAATTGTTGTAACCGTTGATCTAATAGAATGTCCTTTAGGTACATGGTTCATTCAACTTCTTGATGAACTCCCCCTAAATGTACATAAAACTTCCGGTTTACAGGCCTAACACACCTCCTAGAGTCTACAATCAATAAGGTCCATTCATAGAGCGGCCATTGATAGAGCATCTAGCCAACACATGGCCCACTCCTCTAAGTGTTTAACAACCCCATAACATAGGTTTTTGCACTATATTAAACAAGTTATCAAATTCATTAGGGACACATGACAAAGGGGTATGCATAACTATCTAGGTCTTATAGAAATATTCCCTTTACATGTTATATACAAAGATACAAGTACATACAATTGGCATACTCATCTCATAGAGACACCAGGTACAAGATTTTATAGTATCTCCTAGGTACCACTACAATACTTCACCCAAGTACAAACTCTAAGAAAGATACAAGCTTGAAATTTTCGAGGACCAATACATACCAAATTATAGTTGTTACAAATACACGTGTGATTTGCTCAATGGATTAAACAATTCAATTTTTAGCGTGTCATGATTATGTTCTTGTGAATTGTTATGTTTCTTCAATTCTTTTGCAATAAATATGTTATAGTAGTGTAGTTGGTTTAAGAGTCGGTCCTTAAAAGGATCGGGGAAGAAACCATGAAGGAGAAACTTTGTGTGTACATGTTTTCTATCACTTGTGACCCTTCGACAATTCAACATAGCCCTCTGAATCACTCAAGTATGGATTGACCTTTTTATTTTCTATCCAATGTGTGTGAGTAGTCCCTTGGTGCCTTCTCGATCACAACAGTGCCTCAACTCCTATGCCCTCTTCCTCGGCTTCTTCTCACCATGACTTTAATACCATGTGAGATTTTGTACACACAAGCGTGGACAAGAATACTCACATAAGAGTAAGAAAAAGTTGATTCATATATTCATTAAATGATGCAATGCCTTATTACACAAGAGAGAGGGGTTCCAAATACTTAACTATTAATAATTACATTAAATGGGTCATTATTACATCACTTTATTAGTGAATATTTATTTTCTCTCGTTTCGAGGACATTTTCAAGATAATTGATTTATCAAATTAATTGAGAATGAAATCTTGAACAAAAAATTCAGTTCCACAATATAATTATACATAGTTTTCCTTTCAATGATGTATCCCATGTCTTTGGAGAGGGTTGATTTCAAATATATATATATATATATATATATATATATATATATATATANNNNATATATATATATATATATATATATATATATATATATATATAAAATGTTGTGCACTGCCTAGCTCTAACTCTAAGCATGCAAGGAATGTGCTATGTTGGAATCCAATGAATTGGAGATTAACAAAAACATTTGAGTAATTATAGATTCTTTTGAAACATAATGCTTGGACAAATATATGTATATAGTTGGAGATTAACAAAAACATTTAAGTAATTATAGATTCTTTTGGAACATAATGCTTAGACAAATATATGTATATAGTAAAGCACTTGAACTCAAGATTAATTCCTAAAGTTATGACTTTAGGAATTATATAATAGGTAATAAAGTTTTTTAATATAAAAAACAAACCATGTTATAAAGATTAATTTGTAGCTTGATCGCGAATTTACTTGATTGTGTAAATACTTTTCAAAAAATTTCTTTTAGAGTTTATCTGAGTAATACCTTTGCAAGGATTGTGATATAGATTTGTATCAGTTATCATATTTACTTCTTAAAAACATTATAACGTTATATCTCTAATTAGTTTATTAATTATTTAAAAAATAATTACTTAAAAGCATTATATGATGTTATAGGTCTTATTATCTCATTAATCAATTACAAGTAAATTTTATTATTTCATTAATTACTTATAAGTAAATTTAATTTGTGTAAAAGAAAGAAAAACAATGATTATTTCTATATGGTAAGTATTTGAGAAAGTTTTTTTTCTTATATAATACATAAATGAGATTTTTTTTTTTTATATAATATATAAGTGGACAGTATAAAAGTATTTTTTATATAAAATATAAACATATTAACTTGCTACTATATCCACAAACTCTTCTACATTTATGTAATACAAATTCAGTTGCAAATGATTAATGCTTCTAGTTAAATTATACTAGTTTAAATAAAATCTAATATGCACAAATAGTAATTTTAACTTGTTTACAAAATGTATTTAGTTGCAAATGATTAACGCTTATAGATAAATTACACTAGTTTAAATAAAATATGATATACACAAATAGTTTTAACTTGCTTAGAATATAAATTCTTCACTACTATTGTTTTTTCTATTACATTTTTTAGAAAAAAATTGAAATCAAAATCATATTCAAGACATGCCATATTTTACCTTTGATTAAATTGTAGTACATATTAAGAAACAAAATGAAACTAGTTATTGGACCGCATAAATATACCTTTTATTCCTTGATCATACACCATTTATCACATCATTCTTATCTTATCCTTCCATAAAACCATTAATCTCCACCACTTTCATAATACATATGGGTTTATATCTCCATTTTCCAAATTATTTATTTTCAAGTATTTTTAAGAGAATTTGTGATTAAATACTAGAAAATTAACATATTTTCATTATATCTCAAAGTTGGATGAGTTTTGTGATGACTACATGCATATTTGAAGATTTTCACAAGGTCAAAAGTCACCACCTAGCTTCAAATTCGAATTTCATCTTCAAGCTTTGATTTGGAGATAATCATTCAAGCTAACTTCAAGGAGAAGATCATGGATAGAATATCTTATCTAAGATATTTGTGGAGGATTTGAAGGGATAGGTTGAGAGAAAAGTGGATCTGTAATTATGAGTTTGTTATCTTTATTCATGTATAAATAAGCGGCTTCTCTCCTGATTTGGGAGGAGGCCTCTCTCTAGAATAGAAAATAGAAGAATAGAGTGATTGAGCTTTGATTCATAGTCTTGTAGTTTTGAGATAGTGATTTTCATTATTTGTCATGTATTGGATTGTTTTAATGCAAGATTTTACTTTCTCATAGTGGTTTGTTGTTTACCTTTTTATCGAGTGTTGTTGTAGATGTTTTTAAAATGCTTTCATTAGATTTAATTTACACACTTTCATGTTTTCATAGATTAATTCTAGATTTCATGCTTTCGTAGTTAGATTAAGTTTTTGCTTTCATAGTTAGATTATGTCTCATTTGATTTCGTAGATTCAGCTTTAGTCTCAAGTTTATGTAACATTAGGATAGTTAGATTAGTTGCATATTTTGTGCTTTCTTAGATTTAGATTCTTTTTTTTTTAAAGTAAAAAAGTTGTTACCTGCTATATTATATTGACAAAAAATACAGAGAGATATAGTGTTACTGTGGCCACCAAATGTGCTGTCATTTTACCAGAAACCAACATAGTTTGGGGCAAGTATGTTGTTTCTAAGAGAAAAATCCAAAATACTGTTTCGTCATCTGTCCTGCCCGAAGGAAACCAGGACAGATGGCAATATATCATCTTGACACTGAACCACAAGATTGAAAACCAGACTAAAATAGACAAACTCAAATACCCGGTGACCTGTCGCCCTCGTCCTCCTGCCACGCTGCTTTGGCCTGAATGACAAATGGTTGGGTGCACGTTGGACATTTGTGATTCGCTGGGGTCTTGGAATAAGCGTCCAGAAGCAAATCCAAGCGTTGTCCCATGAGGCGGGCTCGGTGCTCTTGATCTGCCATTTGTCCTCGGAGTTCAAACACTAGATCTAGGTGTGTCGTGCGGAGGAGTGGTGCATGCATTCCGTGTGTTCCTGCCTCGCCTGGGGTGCCCATTTCCACTTCTACATTGGCCTCGTCCTTGTCCCTGGTTGCGATGTCTGTGTGGTGCATCATTACCACACAGGTTCTCTGCGAGACCTCGTCCATGTATGTCACTTCCTCGACGTAGCACGTTGGGATATCCTCACAGAGCCTGCCCCTTGTCTTGTCTCTTGCTTGAGGCTCCAAGGCAGTTGGGGTGTCTTCCGGGCATGGTATTTCCTCTATGTAGCA
>CBVK0102850623.1:0-27849 GCA_900067695.1 Picea abies
ACTTTTCTAGAGGTTTTTGTATGCTATATTGATGTTTGGTTCTTAACAGTGTTCCTATGAAGAATATATTTGTTGGAAGTTTGATCAATGAATACTCATATTTTCATTTTGGGTAATAGTTAGAAGGTTATATTTTAAAAATCAATTTCACTTAGTTAAATATTTAAAATGTTGACTTGTTAATGTGGTACACATGTTTCAAGAAAAACTCTCTTTTTGTCAAAATCCTCATCTTTTGTATTATTGTACATGTAAATATTCTATTATCTAGCCAAAGATAACTACTTAGTCTAAGTGTGTTTCCATTTGTTTCCCCGCCAACAATCCTCCTTGATTTTTTTGTAAAAATTCGAGGACCCCTTGACCATTCGAAAATACTGTTTTCATGACATCCGACTCTATCTTACTTGATCGGAGAAGATGGTTTTATGGATTATTTTGGTGTGATTCCTAGATTGTAATGTAATAAATTCACAAAATTGTATCTACTAGATCTTTGGTATTTTGATAGTCCTTTTATCTTTTTCTGATTTTTTGTTTTTATTTTATTTGAATGGTTTTCTTTGAATTATGCGAATATTTTGTGATTTAAACGTTTCCAATGGACATTATTACATTGAATATGATAACGAATGAAAGTGACTTTAAAATTGGTTCTTCATTCTTATATCTGTTATCTTTTATTTTGAATTTCTTGATTTTAAACATGAAAATTCAAAACAAGAGTATGAAGGATTTCATGATGACTTTCAATGATTAGCAAATGGTTTCATAACATGTTTTTATTTTCAGGTCTTCTTTGTTGGTTAATGAATGAAAACTTTGTTTATCATTATGATTCAACAATGGAATCCAAGAATAGATTTATTATTACTTTTAAACAATGGTCTTGTTTTCCTAATACTATTTGATGATATTTCAAAAACGAATGATCTCATTTCAGCATCAGTTAGAGAACTAGATTTCAATGAATAATCAAGACATGACTTGCTTTGTTATTAGTCCTAATAATCATAATCCTTATCATGACTTAAAACTATGAACAATAATAAAATTTTATTTATGTATTTGACCTTTCATTTGAACTACATGACATTACAAAGGTCATTACTGTAAAAGTTATTGTTACTATCATGTCATGGTATTCAAGTCGTTATTGTTATTACTTGGTCATTATGAAAAGTTCTTTGCAATTAATTTTTTTAATGATTGTTCTTACTAACCATGTAATTCAAAAAATTGAGTTGATTACATGATACACTATGTTTAAGACATGTGGTTAATAAAACAAATGAGAATTGCATTGTTTATCGTCAATTAAATCGAAAAGTGGCAAGGTGAGTGACATAGAAATTTTAATGGATAAGATAGTAATAACAGGAGTTACCCATTTGTCGATGGAAAGAGAAAAGTGGTCCAAGAGTTGTCCATTGATTTAACAATTCATTTTTGTCCATTTGTTTATAGTTTGTTTGTAAAATAAGCATAGATATGAGTTTATTTTTATTTTTTGTATTGTTTTATTATGTTAATAATTAAATATTTTATTAAAAAAAATACATAATGGAACATTCCATAGTTATTCTCAAATATTTTTTATTATTAGCGTTTGATTTTTTTAGAGCATGAACACACGTTTGATTTTGTTTACTATTATTAATAATTGTTTTCATTGTTTTGTTTATAGGATCTCATATTCCAGATCATGGAAGAGAGTTGGAATTGTTCGTTTTGGGAGAGTAGTTGCTAAAGGATTGAAATAAGAAAACTAAAAAATCATTTCACTTATTAGGATGAAAAATGAAATCTTCATTTCTGGGAAAAGAGTAACTCATTTATGGAAACACTCGAAAATCTATCTGTAGAACAGACCAATTTACCTTAATCCCGAGGATTTTCTCTAGAGATCCCATGGTTTGGGAGATACAGACAAATATTGGACATGCAATTTTCCATATTTTTTTGTTGCAAACAGCCTCCAATTTGACTTTTGTTTGAATGACCCACGGATATCAAAGATTGATGTTTAGCATGAAATTAATTAAATTAAATCATTTTATGTAGTTTGGGGTTATAAAAAGAAGATTAGAGCTCTGGAAGAAAGGAGGAGCATGGAATAGTGAATGGACTTGGGATTGTAATGGGAAGACAATGAACCTCATTTTGCTTCAACCTTTTGTTCTGTGAGTAATTTTGGATTTGTTTTTAATATAATATCATTTGTTTTCATTTATGTGTTCATTGTCTTCCTGTCGTATCTTTGTAGAATGAAATCTTTCCTTTTCTCCATGTTTTATTAATACATTGTTATGATATTAAATTGTGTATCTCTTGTTCCTAAGATTAATATTTAAAAAATATCATTTGTTATCTCAACTTTATCAATTCTTTGTGTGATTGATATATAAATGCATGTGTAAAATGTATTAGATGTTTCTTATGCAAATTACATGTGTTTAATTATTTATTGTAATGAAATGTGTTTGGTTAAATGAAATAATACATGATTGTTCTCCATAAATGATTGATCTGAAAGTTGTTTCCTTTCTTTATCTATATTAAATCTACTCTATTTTATTTAAATTTCTTTCACCGGAATTTTGTTGGACTTGAAGTGCAACATTGTTTTTCCTATAATTTCTTTTATAGGTGGAGAATAAAACAAATATTTGAAGGAGATGATTCAACCATTAGATTCCAACTCTTCCCTTGATCATGATAGTTTAGTCATTTTATTTAGTCATATTTTTTTTGTATGGTTTGTTTAATTTCTTTGATCATTTGAATAACTCCTATCATAAATTACATTCAAAATCATTCAGTTTACTTCGATTGCTATCTTATATTGAATATTATTGTTTCAGTATGATTGAAGTTTGAATATTATTTTTTCTTTATTATTTATAGATGTTGTTTAGATAGGATTTTCCCGAGGTTAAGTTCCACTACATACTTTGAAATTCTTGTTTTCACAAGGTTTCTAGTAAATCTTGTACCCATGTACAATTTGTAAATTTTGTGAATTTATATAATTATGTGTAAGGTTATATAATCTAATAGATCAATGTAAATACTCAAAATATGATAGTTAGTATTTAAGATATTAGATAAATTTTATTTTATGATATAGATCCTTTCACTAGCCAACGAAGTCATTAAACCCATTCGGGGTAGTTACCTTAAATGGCTTAGGTTACACTTAAACAACCTCAGATCGGAATATTCCCTGTCAGTTGATAAGGGGTCAATATTGACCTTCAATAGGAGGTTAACAATAATCTTGCAATTCGTGATGCCATTCTCCACCCCCTCAAAACAAATTTGGCCATGGCTCAAAATAACATGAAGCAACAAGAAGATCAAGGCCGTTTCGAACGAAAATTTGTTGAAGGGAACCGAGTGTTTCTTCGTTTGAAAACCTATCAATATACTTCACTAAAAAGGACCATTGTTATAAATCTGCTCCCAAATTTTATGGTCCTTATGAAATTCTCAAGAGAGTGGGACAGGTGGCTTACCAGTTAGCATTTCCCAGTCATTCTAATCTCCATCCTATTTTTTATTTCTCGGGCATAAAGAAGGTGAATTTACTAAGTGTCAAAATCAAACAAGTCTCACTGGGATGGATGAAGAAGGTTCCATCTGGTTGCAACCACAAGCGGTCTTGGACCAATGTGAGTGTCTCCTTTGTTAATGCACTATCAAGGAAGTGTTCGTGTAGTGCAAAGATACAACTCTAGAAGAGTCCACTTGGGAGTGAACTACCATTCAACAATTGTTCCCTCATCTCAAGCCTTGAGGACAAGGCTCTTTTTCAAGGGGGAGGGAATGTTAGGTACATAACCTCCCTAACCCCTCACATAGATAGAATAATATATTTCCATGTAAATTAGGTTGACATTAGCTAATAAGGATTATTTAATAAATTGGAATAAGTCAATGTAAGAAGACCTAACAGAAGATTTCTCTTTTGGAAGGATATTCCTCTAGAATGATCTTCAGAAGATATAATTAGTATAAATAAGAGTAGGAATCATGAGAAGTTTTTTCTTGAGAATTATTGTCATAGAGCACTACTTTGTTGGAGGTTTCCCCCTCGAAGAGGTAAGTTAACATTGATTCCTATCAATAAAGGTATTGTTTTGGTGTTTTTGTTTCATCTATTGTGTTGTTATGTTGTTATTCTCTAAAATATTTATATTTTCAGCTATTATAATTGATCTGGTACCTTACAAGTGATATGGTTGTTGTTGATATTCTTGAGGTGGTGGCATAGGGTATGATGATTGTGGGGGTGTAGGATAGGTATAGGAAGGAATGTTCCCATAGTTGGGTCCCCAACATCCTTTTTTCAAAGGACAGTTGTGAGCATACTACTATGGCGATCCTTTCCAAGGAAAGTAGGATCGAAGCATTGTGGTAAATAATGTTTACTAGGAAAATATGAAATAATTTGAGATGCAAGGTTTGAAGTCATACCTAGTGCCCTTGGTTGCCAAGGTACTTTTTTTTCAAGTGTACATAAATGTTTGGTTGCTTGATTCTTCCCTTGGGACATTGCTTTGAGTCCTGATAGAGTAGGGCATTGTTCCATTGTATGTTATACTGCAAAAATGGTACATATTTTAATATCTTGAAGAGGACATTCTCTTACTGGTTTTTTTTCTCTACACTTGGGAAAAAAATAGAAACAACTTATTTTTCATCTTCTATTTTCTTTTTAAATTCTGAAGCATATAACTATAAACTCAGAGTTCTAAGAAGATCAATCAGGAAATTTGCAAGAAAATTTCCTAATTCAGCCCTAGTGACACCACTAGTAGTAGATTTGGTGACCTTGTAAATATTGTCCCTTGGTACTTTTCCTGATCTAGTCCGGATTCGAGAATATATTCTACACAAATCACATATCTCTTCAAAGATTAATCGAGATACATCACAAGATCCCATTAAGCTGAGAAAATTTATTGATTCATCTAATAGACCTCTCAAGAAAATGGTTCTAATTATTTCTGGCTATAACTTTTGTTGTTTGGATATTTGAATATGATACAAGAATTTCTCGAGATAGTCCTCATTGATTTCTTACTGTTTCTATACCATTTTAAATATTTCTTCTCTTCATTTCCTTGCCTTACATTGATATTGATATTTCGTAATAAAAGTGCCATGCATTTATTCCCATGTTCTAATGGTGTCCCCACCCAAACCCATAAACCAGCAAAGAGATGCATCTTTAAGGGTGGTCAAGAATAACCTTAACTTTGTGCATCGTAGGTATAATCATAGTTATGACAAAGAATATAAAATTTGAAAATAAAAGACTTAGGATCTTCACTTACCAACCCATGGAAGTGAGGTAATATTGAAGGATTAATATTCTTCATTTGCACATTTGTCTCGAGATCTACTATTGGAAACCCAAAAGTTACCACTTCAACTCTATGTACTTCACCTCCATCATTTGTATGTATCTCTCCTTGTTGGTTGATAATATGAGTACCCGACTACCTCTACTTCTACTATAGGCTATACCAGTGAAATAATGGGATTCTTAGTTGCACTTGTAGTAGGTTTCTATTTGGTGGAAATCCCTTTTGGAATTGTACATGCATGTCCTCCTATTATAGACTTTCCTACCAACAATTTATTATTTGAAGGATTATTTTTATCTAGTGAAACTTCACTACCTATTCCCCTAAATATACCTCTAGTTTCCCTATCTCTATTCATACAACACTAAGATACATTTAGAATTAGCAAGACAATGTGCTCACCAAAGTGAATGCATCTACCCAAAAATTGCGTAGAAATTCTCAAGTAAATTAACCTTTGCATCTATTCGTTCACCCACCCACAACTCCTAGTATGCTAGTACTCTAAAGAAAGAGATCACACAAAGAAAACAACTATTCTAGAGAATGCAATAAACAAAATCCATAGAAGTGATAATCCCTTGTAGCATATCCCCGGTAACGATGCCAATAATGTTGGGATAATTAATTAACTTAACTGATGAACATATAATCATCAATCTTGGGGCGTAAGCTTATAGATGTGAAAATTGAATGTGCAGGGACTAGGATAAGAATGACTATCTACTTTATGGAAAAGAATGTGAAAATATACTCCTAGAAAATAACAAGAAACTCGTTCATTGGGTAGAAAAAAAATGAAGTTCCCCACTGATATAGGCTAGAATATTTCACCCAAGCATTTCCTGAGCATTCATGTAATCCATTATAAGGGAAAATATTGTTCCCACCTTCAAGTGATAATGTTTTTGTAATGGAAAAAGAAAACACAAAATATAAAAGATTATCCTACTACACATGATGAAAATGGAAAAAGGAGATGATATTCATTGGGTAACAATACATAGTTGTAATGGCCACAGGTCATGTTTCTTTCACTATGAGGTACATAACGTTCTCATGACAAAATTAACTCAATATTATCATTCAACCCCCAATGAGAGTTACCTCCATTAAAACATATTTATTATTAACCTAAGAGAGGGATAAAGAAACGAGGATCGATCCATATGCACACATTGTGCAAATAAAACTTTAAAACTTTAGATCACTTGTAGCTATTAATCTCCATTCTATACTACTAGGTATCGAAAGAAAAAAAAATATTTTATTTCATAATTAAGAAGGAGGTGCATTGATCATAAATAGAATAATGTTGAATAAGACTATTGAAGTTGTACAATGATATTATGAAACAAATGGAGTTGAAATAGAGAGATGTGGCTATCACTATTTAGATTATAAACACATTCAATACCTACAACATCCAAAGCTTGAATATTATAAGGATACTTTCGCTTTCAAATCAAATTATACAAATATTTCACACATTATCAATCAAATATTGACTGGAGATCATCCAAATGTTGTAAAACCAAATGATGTGAAAATAAACAGAGTTATACTACTTGTTTATTCAAAACCATACTAATTATGAAAATAAAGACATAGAATTATTACCTCTACTACAAAAAGATACAAAGAAATGAGAACCAAATGGTAGGCCCTCCCAACTAGTCTTACGTTTCTTAAAAGAACTACAGAGTTAAGAACAAAATTGTAACACCAAATAGATCTATAACATTAACACATAGATTTATATTGATGAAAAGAGAATGTATCTTAGAAGTTACAAAATACCAATGTTTTAAGAAAGGATTACAAAATGTCTCTATATAATTTACATCCTTGTGCCACCATATTTTATGCACAAAATGAATCACAAGAATGGGAAATCTGATTCAGCTGAATCCCTTGCTCCATGCACTGCCAAATCGTTTGGCAATAACAAGATAACAAAGATATGTCAAATTGGTTATTTTCTTGTAATACGAGGACAATTATAGATATAAAATCGTTCATGAGATATTCTCATGACATGGATATGCATGAGGATATCTTCAGCTGGATATCTTGAAGGAAATTGAGCCTAGCTATGCTAATAATTAACAACACTTTTCTGATTCTTTGAATTGGGACTAGCTCATTCCACGTCTTCTAGAATTGGATGACATGGAAATAATTCATATTGACCTAGAACAAACAAAACCCATATCGTGGTTTATATCTAAGCTGGACGTTGATATGTCAAATAATGAGGATGCTACACAATACCTATATGTGTCATAGGATCTAGACTTGGAGGAAAACTCCATCGGTAATGAGTCTATCAATAATATTCCTATGCTACCAAAACAATGGAAATAGTCGTAATCGAATGAATAAATTACCTTATTTCCTCAGAGTAACATATTCATCAAAATCCTTTCCTTATTATGTTGATGTGGGAGATAACCAGGAAAACCAGAAGGATAGATAGGTCAAAAGAGGTTTTTACTAGTAGTAAAAAACTATCAATTTAGAGTCCCAAAAATCACTACTCTAGGAATTCCCGGTATTGACCTCAAATTTCCTTGTTCATCAAGGAAAGTAAATTCCTTTTTGTAGTAGTCTAGGATAGCATGAATCTTTTCCAATCAATACATACCAATTATACATACATAATAAACCTAATGGAATGATATTTAAATATTCTTTTGTACTTTGTCCATTCATGTCCAATGGATAGTCCTTAAACAATTCATTGATTCTTGTTTTAGTCGTTGTAGTTGTCTAGACTAACCAAGATTTACCATGATTTATTATTTACAAATTAAATATATCAACCAAATTGGTATCTGAGTAACTATGAAGAGCTTCCAAATCAATTAAAATGACCATAATTTGGTCATTAATCTTACCTTTAGCTTCAATCATGTGAGACTAAAATTTAGTTTGTTTTTTTGCCATGGCTGCATAGATCCTTGGCATGATTCTACCCATGTCCTTCATTGTATCATCCTCTTGAATGTTGTGCATAGTCCTCCTTTATCTTTTATGAGGATAATATATGTACATGTGATGTCCCTCACAACCCCAACATTTAATGGGCTATTGTATTGTTATTTTCCCCAAAGTCCCTCACAACTTGGACTCATTATGTGCTGGCTATCCTTGAGGATTGTTTCTGAAGAAATATCACTTAAATCCTTTCCTTCTCTACTAGATATTTCCTTTCTTATTGTCAACCCAAACCCTCTGAGAATTTGATCCTCCTTTATGCTAGTCATAAAGACACTTGGCTATCATTATTTCTTCCTCTGAAGTCCCTTGCTCATCATATTGTATCTTGTCATTGGATATTGAGGGTAGCCCACTTAGGAATATTTTCATCTTAATTTTCTCATCTTTGATGAAGTCCACATATCTCAACAACTCCAAAAATATCCTTCCATACTAATCCATGGTCATGTTCCCAAGCTTGATTTCAAGTAACTCCTCCTTATTCCTGTCATAATAATGATGGGACAAGTATTTATTATGGAAATATTTTCTGAACTACCTCCAGGTTAACTACTTTTCATCAATGTGGCTTGACTTGTACAAGATGTTCCCACCACATTGACGCTTTCCCTTTTAGCTGGTACTTGCAATTTTGGATGTGATCAATTATTATGCAGTTGGAAATAATTCCTCTTTCCTATAAACCATGCCTTTGCATCATCATCTTTCTTGTACTTACTATTGGGTATGTGTTATAGCCTTTCCACGATTCGATTTACTGTTTTATAGGTTGCATTGGGTGTGTAGGGGGCTTTAAGGGGGTGAGCGCTAGGCCCCACCTTTGGGGGTTTGGGGTAAGTGCCCTCAAGAAATAAATTCCTCAGGAAACGTGTCACATTTTGGCCTCGTTTTTCATTTCACTTCAATTTTTGTGTCCATTGTTGGGAGGTTTTTTGGCACATGTTTTTTGTCGATGGTATTCTATTTTCAGTTAAGGAATTAGGGTTCTTGACTAATATAGGTCATTGGGTTAGGTTTTTGGATGTTGTTGGCTCCTATATGTATATTGTATTGTAAAAAATGTATCACTATGAATGAATATAGAATATGTTGGTTTTATCGGTTTTGGTTTCCAGGGGAAAAATCTCTATGTAATGTGTGTATTTGACATTGTATCTTTTTTGTTATTTTATTGAAAATATGTTTGTATTAAAATATTATACATGGTTAAAATATACACTTACCATAAAAGGTAGGAGCCTTGATCTTTCTCATATCCCCTTCTAGTTCATCCACTCCAGTCCTCCTCTTATGTTTAGTGGCATGAGATAGGATTAGAGTGCTCCTTTCTCTTGCAACTAAGTTCCTTGGTGAGATGTTGATGTCTACCAGCATTTCTAGATTCTTCCCTCCTATAATGATATCTACAATCATGTACCTTCCTTGAATTATATTCCTTATCCATCTTCTTCTGCAAATTTTCCAACCTCTACAATAACTTGGTGTTGATATTGTTTTATTGTTATTGAGCTTTCATAAGCCTCTCATTATCATCTTTTTATCTCAACACATCCCTTTGTAGAATATTTATTGTTTCCACCAAATCAATACTTCTTGTTATTCCTTTTTTGTTCCCATTTGATTCAATCTCTGCATCTCCCAAGATGACATTTAGTCCCTAGACTTCATCCTCACGAGTATCCTCTATTTCACCGATATTCATGCTAAATTGTTCTAATTGTGACTTTAAGTCTGCACAATGTGTAACCAACATAAAATTTTGTTAGATTAGGCATAAAATAATTTTGTAAAATTCACACCCCATTTTGAATTCTTGAAGCCCACTAAAAATACTATTTTTCAGTTGTTGATGGAATCTTCTACCCATCTTTGAAATTTGGGTGAACATATTAATTCTACTCTCCCTTAGATTTCCATAAAAATATTCATTTAATCAATTCTAATATCTGAGCAAAAATTATGTCTATCAGAATTTGTATGCTCTTTCCCCCAAATTTAGAAAAAAAATTCAAAATTTTGTTACAATCTTGCTGACGTGGCATGAAATGTCTCAATTTGTGTGGCAGCTCAGTCCATGTGTCCTACCCCATGTTTGTACTATCATCCAAGTATTCCACGCTAGACAAGGATCATATATTTCCATCCAGCCCCATCAAACTTCTAGATATCTGAGCATCCAAAATTCTTTTTTTTTTTTTAATTTTCTTTTTTGGAAATCTTAGATTTTGATATTTCCTCCTTTATGCTTGTGCAGGTCCCACATGTACCCACATTCCACCTAGCACATGTTTTTTCTCCTTTCCTTTTTTTTGTATTCCCAAAGACGACCTCCACCTACCACTTATTTACTTATGTGGCTCCCATGTCATAGTGATGTCTCTAGCCATGTGGCCTCATCCATCTTCTTCCTTGAGATTCTAGTTCCATTGTGGTCCATGTTTCACATCCATCATTTGGAACTCTTGAATAAGTTGCTTTATTGAAATCTTTGATCTCGATATTTTTGAATATCCAAGTTCCACCACACCGTTCTGTCATCCAACAACTTCTACAAAATTCCCATTAGTTTTTATCCATATTTTCCGATATTTTGTTTCCGCTACTAGGTTCTTCCACCCGATATTGTGTCAAGATCCAATAGAGACCATCCATACCACCTTGATATCCATGCCCTAACTCCTTGGAAAATCATGTGTATGTTGACGTGGCCATCGATTGATGTGGTAGGACACCTATATGTGATTGTGGCATGACATGGCCCTATCAATGTGGCATATGGGATCTAGAAATTTGGAAAAATCCCTGTCTAAAATGTTCCATATTTCTATATTTCCATATGGTCACGGTTCCCTCTCTCGGTTCTACCATCTAAAACATTCACCCTGACATTCCACCATCGCTTCGATGACTTCTTCTACTGATGTGTCTCTGACACCACCACTGATGTGGTAGGTAGTGTGGCATGTTGACATAACATCTAGGATTCAACCTTATTGAAAAATTAATTTTGAAAATTCTCCATATTTTTTATTTTCTGGATATCTATATCTGAAACTTCTCCATCTCCTAGATACAGGTTCCTCTCCTCCAAGTTCCTCGCTAACCCAATATCCTCTACTGGGTCCCACATCTGGTATCCAAACTTTTTGAAAAAGTCCTTTTTTGAATTCCCAAATGTTCATTGTCTAGATCAAATGGTTCCAATATTGTGTTCCATTACCATCCCTGCTCCTCAGTTCTTGGTTTCGATATGAATTTTCAATCCCTAGCTCCAAAGGGATCCAGGATCCAACCATATAAATTTTCAAAATACTCACTTTCTTAAACCTATGCATCTCTAGATTTCAGTATTTTCTCAGTTCCACTTCTGGGTTTCATGTCTGAGATCCATACTTTTTCTAAAATTCCATTTTCATAACTTTTGAATATCTATATTTCTTGATGGTCTTAGTTCCGCCTTCTAGGTTCCACCATATGTCCCTTAAGTCCCAGGGTATCATGTGTTAGCATAGGAGGTTCAATATTCCCCTGCACTATATTGCCACCTATCCTATGGATTCAACCTCTCATTCCCACGTCATCCTATCATCATTGGTATGGAAAATACACAAATTTTCCCCAAATTTTGAATTATCAATTTTTTTAAAAATGCCCAAAATTCTAATTTCTCTCTCTCTCTCTTCTCCATGGAAACTATGTAACATAACTCCTCAAGGCCAATTTAGGTCTTTTGCAATCAATTCAACCTACTCACTAGCAATTCGACATGCTCGTATTTATTTTCTCACCAAATTCCACTACAGGAATTGAAATTTTTCCCTGATTCACCCTAAAAGCTCTGACAATTATGCAACTTCAGCCTAGGTCTTAGCCCATACAACCCGAATGTTGTATATAAAGCTATGATACCAAAATTTAGCATACTCAACCCAAAGTCACAACTCTCCATACAAAAAATTATCTCTAACATATAATTAACGATGCCCATCATAACTCTATAGCCTCTAGTGTAGAAATTTCCCTCCATAAACTACACTTATGCATCTCGGCAAGAAAATCATCCCATGCATAATCATGTAAAGGCATATTAAAACATGTTATGCATTTATCATTGTTATGAATATGCAATAAAATAAAAAATAGTGGATAAAAATAACATTAAAACATAGTAATCATCAATTAAAAATTTAAAGATATGGAACTTATCTTTCAAAGAAGCACCAACTACTTGTGGACCTATAACATTCCTCCCAAACATAGAATGTTTTGTTCCAATTCTCAATAGTAGGTCACCCCTGAGCCAGGTCTGTGAATCCACCATGGAAAAGACACTCTCACCAATCCCACTAATGTAAAGCAAAAATTAGAAAAAACAAAGCTAAAGGAACCAACTGCAATAGCAGTTCCACCTCATAGCCCTGCATTCCCCTCAACTTGTTCCATCCAATGAAGTGTACCCATTCATTCCTCCATATTCCTTCAAATGTTCCATTTCCCTTCCAAGGTTTCAACAACATGTCGGCTAGGTTTTCTCAAAGCTTTGTGGCACTTGGAACAAACATACACTCTCAAGGAGCTTATAGGAACCCACTAGGCCAACACATAGGGAAAAGTATCCCAACAATTATCCCACCCAAAGAGAATTTCTACAGATATAACTTCCCCCAGCCTAACTGAGGAACACTACTAGTGGAAAATACACATAAATTCAAAAACTTTGAGTTAACTAAATTCATGTATCTTACCAGCTATGAATTATACACAGATTTAACCATTGCATATAACAATTATTTAAATGCAGCTACATCATGCTAGCTAACATGAATGTCAGATATTCACTAAGACAAATTGTGTAGGAAATGACATTTGTATTGTGCGTGGAAATTATACGCAATGCACGCACAACAACCTTGGTACTGCGCTCGATGATTTTAGCATCGAGCCGGAATCCATTAACATTACTACCAAAATCAATTAACAAATGTATTGAAACATTGATTTATGAACAACATCAATATCAAGCTCATGCAATTGTCCATACTAGTTAAAAATGTAAATGCAGCTAAAAATTTCACCACAACAACATATAATTCATTCTCATACACAAAGTAAAACACAAAACATTTAAAATAATAAATTAACTCAAGAAAGTATACAAACACTTATATTTTTAAAATAGTTATGCAACCAGCTACTTGGGAAGGATGTTCCACCCAACCATAGACATTTTTTTCTAAATCTCAACAACAAGTCACCCCTGAGATGGGGCTAGGAATCCACAAGAAAGGGTGTCTCTCTCCATCCACTCACAACTCAATATCCCACAGTCCACTAGAATTCTCCTATAGCTATCCTAAATTTCCTTCATCTCTCTTCCTCTTGACCTTCCCAACCCAAGGAATTTACCCCTTCACTACTCTCATTCCATTGGGCATCCCATTCATTTATCATGGTCTGTCTAGCACAGATAACTAGGAAACTCCCTACTTGGAACTCAAGGAAACTCACTACAAAGAAAACTATCAACAACAACAACAAACACTTGATGCTATAGTGTAACTCACAGAAGAGTTCACTCTTTGTGCCTGAAATCTTGGATCTTCAATCTTCAACTCAAAATCACTCCAAAATGTTACACCATGCTCCCGAATTTTCCTAGCCTTCTTTTTCTAGATGTAGTATTATTTTTTCCTTCTCTCCCTTGTTGTTCATGTAAAACTCAATTTGTAAAAATTGCATCTAACTTCCCATACGAGTTTCCTCTATTTTCCAAATATAATTGACCATTCACTCTTCCCAATACTAATTTCACTTTAGCCACATGCTCTCTAATAAATGTGGGATGTGACTCTCACACCCACCCTCTTGCATGCTTTTAATGATTGGACTCTCATACACTCAAACAAAAATTAGAAGTTATCCCCAATGATAATAAAATTCAAGAAAAATGGGTTGAATTAATACACATAACTATTTCCCCCCTTGGACCCCTCTTAGTGTTACACATGAAATTTGCACACCTAGGTACTTTGCCCTAAGTGTCGTAAAGTGTCATATAAGTGTCTCATACACCTTGACACCATGGAATAACTTATGTCACAATCCCTAGTCAATGTGGAGGAGGAATATATTACATGAAGGCCAAAATACCAAGTACACATGAATTATTATTAATATTCATGGAAAAGAAATTGATTAAGTGTGAGAATCAAGTGCAAAAGAATTATTATTAGTATTCATGAAAAATAAAGTAATTAAGTGTGAGAATCCATCTCACATTTGGTTTCCTATTTTTTAGGGAAGGTAGAGGACCTCATGGATGGTTGAAATATTTCCTCTTTAAAATCCTTGAGAGATATTTCCTCCCCAAAATCCTTAAGAGATATTTTCTCCCTAAATTTATTAGAGATCCCTTTCTTAGTGGATCTGATGAGAGATCCTCTCCATGGTGGTTAACTCTCCAAATCCTATATGATGAGGGATTTCCATGGAGGAGAGGGGAGAGAGAGGATTTTAGAGATACCAAACTTATGATCTCATGAGAAGTGGAGGAGAATAATCAGTGAAAGTATTGTCATTCTGATCATGGAGCTTTTGAGCAAGGGTTGGACAAGGAGAGCTTGGTGAAGCTGTTGCACTACATCCATGGTTGTAAGTAACACTTTGTTCTCATCAATATAATCAATTCTTGGCCTATTTATTTCAAACTTGTACTTGTTCTATATAAGTTTGTATACAGTAGATGGATCTATGTTTTAGCTAATATCAATAGAGTAGGAAGTTGCTTGTACTTTTGTTTGTCTTGCAGGACCTACCGAGGAGCTCAAGATCGAAGCTCATCCTGGACCTTGCAGGGAAAAACGACGTTCATAAGGTAAATTATTTCCTCCTATTTTGTTCATCATATTGATTAGATCTAAAAGGAAGTTAGTGTCCATGTTAAGCACCTTCTGTCTTAGAGTTAAGGGTCTAGCTCTCATGAGGAAATCTACCTGTCCACAAGGAGATTTTCCTACAATAGAAATTGGCGACTCCACTGGGGAGGAAGTATGATTTGTGTTTCCTTTCCTAGATCTTGGATTGGCCCTTTCCCACTCATTTGATCTTCTCCATTGAATTTTATATTCTTAGAATGGTTTGCTTGCCTCTGTGTGTCATCATGACCACCCTGATTGGCTGAATGTTCTCGAATTTTTTATTTTCTGGGAATTTTTCCGAGTTGTTGAAGCCTGGCACTCCCTTGCCTATGTTATTAGAGTGCTAGTTCTCCCTGAAGGTATTATATAGAGCGTTATAACTCTATGGTTCCCCTTATACCAGAGCACCAAACTTTCTTCTGCAAAAAAACCTTCCAGGATTGTCTTTTCTGAAGTCCAGTCTTTGTTTTTTCCTTTGCTCAGCTTCTTGGTGCTTCAATAATTCTTCCTATTGGCCTTGAATTCTTTGTATTCTAAGGATTCATCATCTTTTGTTTATATTTTTTTGATATTTATCCTTACTTTGCAATAACTCTTTGTCCTTAACAATTTAGAGTCAACTTGTCATTTTCTTCTCATTTATCTGATTGAGTGAAAACTTTGTAAGGAAATTCAAAGATCTTTTGTATCATTTCCATTTGATATTTGAGGTCATCTCATCTAAAACTTTCTTTATTTTTGAGTTTTGGGTTTTCTTTCTCTTGTTTGATCGCAACAAGGGTGTCTTTTGGTTTATGTGAAGTTTACTTCCAGATTGCTTAAATCTCACAACTCTTGAAGTCCGATTAGCATAGGAATCTTTACATCTACTGGTTATAAGTCAAATATAAAAATTTTAGCATTGCATTGGATTCCTTATTGAGGACTATTGCATGAGGTCATTGCATATTGGTGTTTGAAAGTGAAAGGAAAATCCTTCTCCTTCCCTTAAAATAGACATTCAATTGAAAGAAAAGATTGCTTATCATTTCTTATGCATGTTTTGGGAACTGAGTCATAATATCATCAATCTTCACTCTCATACACCTCACAACCACTAAAATCAATGCTTAACTAAAATTTATCAGACATTTTACATCTTTTTTAGAAAACATACATTATTTTAATGTGTAAGGCTTTGGAATAGGTTGAAAGGATAACTTTCCAAAGCTATCAAACAAACTTAGTATCTTGCGGTAGGGAGAGTGAAATCCAATTGTTGTATAGGCTTTCTGGGATCCCCCTCTCACACAAGGGTTACACACGAGGTCACACTCGAGAGAGCTATGGATATTATCCCTTCGTGGTTTGACTGATTGTAGTAGTCGGATCGTATTATGGGGGTCGCTTGAAGGTATACCCACAATGTTGAGTGGAAGCCTTTCAAGTTGATTTCGGGCTAGATACCCTACCCTTACGTTCGGACTCGGCTATTGAATTTACCCACCCAGGGGAGGACTGTGAGTTGGTGACCTTAGTAGCCACAATCTTTAGGGTCTTACATAAGGTGACAGTGAAGGGAAGTCTCACTGTACCTGGAGCAGACGTTGGTCAAACTCACTCGGGCTCCTTGGAGGGTAAATCCACAATTACTATGTGGAAGCTTGCACCAAGGCATAAGTCCGTTCAGTAGGTCACCAAAGTAACTGTTCCACCTACTCCATCCCCACCCCTTTCCTATTTTGATCTCATGATGTTGGATTTCATCACCAACTAGTGGTTTCATCGTGGGAAGGTTTGTTTGATTGATTGCTTCTCAGATTCATAGTGTGTGTCATTTTTTTTACTTAGTGGACCTTAGGTTGAGTTAGTGTTAATGGCATTGAATCCCGAGAGTACCAATGGAGGAACCCCTTGTCCCGGGGAACCTTACACCTTTCCTTCTTTTGGAAACTTTGGTCCTTTGTATGTTGCCACACTGAGTCTTCCAGGACTAACCATCGGATTACCAGTTTGGTTATTCCCCACTCTGGTGATCTCGCATCCTCCCAATGTTTCAACTGCACCTAGTACTTTAGATGTCAGTACATCACCCACACATCAACCTCACGTTGATGTTTCACCATCTTCGCCCATTAAGTCTCCTTCCATTTCTCCTTCTTTGCCTATCAAAAGTTCTAAAGAAAGTAGCCAGGTTGATCAGAAGAAGAAGAAACAGAAAGAAAATAAGAAGAAGAGCCCGAAAAAGACCAAGGTCCCAACAACATCAGATGTTGGATCCAAGCAACCAGCTACTGTTAATGGTATTGGGAGTGTTGATGAGGTCAATAAGATTAAAATGAAGAATCTAAAACCCAAATTCCCTTCCAGCCTTTGTAAGGGTGACCACTTTCTTAGGGATTTCCCCGGTCTTGTTAAGGTCTTAGAAATGTGGTCTTCCACATCATCAGCCTCTGTCGGTTATGCTGATGATACCCCATCAACTAGTGATGTTAAAGTTCGTAAGAAGAGGACAACTGTCAAGTTTCCTTACATGTTATGCAAGGGTGATCATTACTCTCACCTTTTTCCTCGTATGGATGAGGCTTCTTCTCTTTTGGAAAAAATTCAACTTCCAAAAGGTTATCGTAATATTTCCCCTAAACCATCGTTAGTTGATGGACTGGTGAATCTATTTCCATCCCCGGTCAGTTTGGTTGATTAGATGGTCAATCTAGTTTCCTCCTCGATTGAGCCACAAACCCAAGTAGTTGATCCAATTTTGTCATCGATCGGCCCCACTATTCATCATAAGAGTGTGACCCAAGTGATCGATCTTTTTTTATCCTCGGTCGATCCCACTCTCCCATTAGAGAGTGACTCCAAAGAGGTCAATCCGTTTGCACCCGACCCCATTCTCCCCTTAGAGAATGAAACCCAAGTGTTTGATCTGGTTATCTCATCGGGTGATCCCACTCCTCCCTTGACGAGTGCCAAAGTGACTGATCCATCCCCTTCCTCGGTCAATCCCACCCTTCATCCAAAGAGTGCCAATGTGGTTGCTCTAGTTACATCATCAATCAATCCCACTCTTCCTATGAAGAGTTCTAAAGTGGTCGATCCAAGTCCACCATTGGTCGATCCTATTATCCCTTTAGAGAGTAAACCTGATATTGTCCACATTTTTCTTGTTGATATAGAATCTACTGTGCCAGGGGGCATTCCTCCTTCTCTCGTGAAACCCCCTCCAAGTAATGAGACCATCCTTTTTGATTGGGGTGCACTAACTAGACCTTGTCTTCCCTCTCACATTCCTTTCCAGATTTCAGTACAGGTTTGTGGTCGGGACATTCCTCAAATGCTTATAGATGAAGGTGCATCCATTAGTATTTTGTCTTCTGTTGCTTGGTACGCTTTGGGTTGTCTGCAGCTTGCCCCAGTTACACATAATCTGTTATCTTTTAACAGAAGAATTAGTCAACCTTTAGGGATGATTTCTTAGTTTCCCATAACTTTGGGAGGGAAAACTGTCTTTATTGATGTCATGGTAGTCTAAGACCACTTGGATATCTCTTTAATCCTTCAGTGGGATTATGTCTATGCCATGAAAGCTATTGTGTCCAATCTTTTCTGTGTGATATCTTTCCCTCACAATGGAAGAATTGTGACTATTAATCAACTTTGATTCATCGGTCCTGACTGGAGTACCTCCCTGAATGGTTCTTATATGATGACAGTATCGCCCCCGCCGCATGTTAATTATGTGGTATTGTCTCCCATGACTTCAAATTCTGATGATTTGGATCCAGTAGTTGACATGGTGATTTCTTCGATAGGGCTATTGGAGCCCGATTGCCTTACCCCTGTCATGGCCCTCGACATGTGTTCCTTCCAGAGTGATTATCTTCCATCCAGCGAAGATCTCCTAGAATCCATGACCAATTTTTGTCCCTTGACATGGTATCCTTCCAGAGAGTTATTCTCTTGGAAGCCATGATCAAGGAGAGGTCATGATCATATTTTCTCTTCTCTGTAGCAATCTCCTTAAAAAATGAAACAGAGGTCATGAGCATAGTTTCTCTTCTTTGTAGCAAGCTCGTTAAAAAATGAAACAGAGGTCATGAGCATAGTTTCTCTTCTCTGTGGCAAGCTCATTAAAAAATGAAACAGAGGTCACGAGAATAGTTTTCCTCTCTATAGCAAGCTCATTAAAAAATGAAACAACAATCTAGGGATCGAATCCAGAACCCTGAGCATAGTTCTTTTCTTGTGTCAAGCTTGTTAAAAATGAAACAATCACCTCTCTTGAACCTTCTTTTCATCCACCCTTCACCTTGTTCTCATCTACTAGAGAAATTGGTGACAACCTCAAAGTCGGGGAATGAATTGAAGCTTGGAGGGCATGTCTCCAGCCTTTGATGATCATTCTGTAGTTAAGCCACTAGCTTTTCAAGCTAGGGGCATACCGAGCTTAGTCTTTGTTCTTTCTCGTGCTCGTAAATACATGAGAATGCATATGGGTAAACTTTTATCTCTTTTTTGGACTTGTATGGATACACAAAAAAGGAACCCCTTGGAGTCTCCTTTAATCTTTTTTCAGACTCTCTAAACATGAAAAGATTGCCAAGTGATCTTGCTTCCTTTGCCACTCATTAAAAGGTTTGAAAGGGAATCTTTCGAGTGATAATTTATCTCTTTTCTGGTCTCATCAGACTACTTTACTAAAAAGGAACTAAGAGATATCTCTTTTAAGTGTTTTGCCAGACTCTATAATCATGAAAAACCTTTGAGTTTTCTATCTTTAGACTCGTTAATCATACATTGAAAGTCCCATATGGGATTGAACCCTTACTTCTTCCAGTTTTTTAAACAAAGGAAGAGGAACTTACCGAAGGTGAGTTATATCGATCATGTGTTACCCTCCTCGAGCTCGTTAAATTAAAAAGAGGTACTCGTCTATCTGGATGGGGGAAAAATTGAAGGAAGCAAGCCAAGCAGTTTTTTTAGAACATTACCAGTAACTCTTAGAGTCGCCCTTGAACATGACACTTTGTCTTTGCACACATCTTAATCAACTGAATCTCTACACTGAACCAATCCTCTGATTTTTTCTTACTCCTTTGGGTCACCCGACGAAATTCGCAGTATCCACTGCATCATCGTGTTTTGGTCCATGTCATGTTTCTATTGGTGTGCCTCAGTGTTCAAGGGAGGTATCTGCCTCGACAGTCAACCATCACAAATATCTTGTCTCAACACCCATGTCATTCCATCTTCATTTGATTTACCAATTACATCTCTATGTTTGTTTCATGTCGTTGATGGGGAATACATCAAGGCCCTCCTTCGACGAGCCTATTCCTGTCGACTTCAACGCATTATCTAGGAACTAGACTTAGAAACCAATTAGTAATTTGGGACCTGCATGCCTCAATGGAAGGCCTCCTCACGTTCAACAGCGGGTTTAAATCATTGACCTCTGATCGACTGATTCCATGGATGTTCGACTTTATCTCATCCATTCACATTCATTGGAATGTACTGGGGTACCTTGGGAATCATTGACATCAATGTTGATTTCCCTTGCACTTGTTAATGGTTTACATCATTGACCGGTAATGAAGTGGTTTCTTCCATGTTCGACATTAGGACATCTATTCACATGGTTAGATTTGTACTACATCAATATCGGTAAGAAGACCCTGGGTTGAGTGATCACGCTAATATGTACTTTGCCCAGGTTGCAATGGATTTTCTCTTGAACAATGACACATATATTGTCACATAGATCCACTTTGTATTGGTCATGGCTATGTCTTTTCATCTCATAGATCCACTATGTATTCTTCATGGCTACGATCAATTCGGGTCATAGAAGTATAGATCCACACTATATCCTCTGTGGTTATACCTTTTATCAATATAATTATGGATCCATAGTGTATTTTATGGCGGCCATATCTTTCAAGTCTTTATAACCCAAGCATAGGTATGCCTACCTTGGGTTTGAAATGTGTCATAATATTTGTTGGATGTTTGTTTGCAGCTTCTACCAGGTTCTCTGAGTCCACACCCTTGCTTTAAAGATTTGTAAAGTGTTTTGGCCATCATTCTCTCTTCTGACCTCACACTTTAGGGGGCATTCTGTTACACATGAAATTTGCACACCTAGGTAGTTCTCCCTAAGTGTCGTAAAGTGTCATATAAGTGTCTCATACACCTTGACACCATGGAATAATCTATGTTACAATCCCTAGTCAATGTGGAGGAGTGATATATTACATGAAGGCCAAAACAACAAGTACACATGAATTATTATTAATATTCATGGAAAAGAAATTGATTAAGTGTGAGAATCAAGTGCACATGAATTATTATTAATATTCATGAAAAAGAAAGTAATTAAGTGTAAGAATCCATCTCACATTTGGTTTCCTATTTTTTAGGGAAGGTGGAAGATCTCATGGATGGTTGAAATATTTCCTCTTTAAAATCCTTGAGAGATATTTCCTCCCAAAAATCCTTAAGAGATATTTTCTCCCTAAATATCTTAGAGACCCCTTTCTTAGTGTATCTGGTGAGAGATCTTCTCCATGGTGGTTAAGTCTCCAAATCCTATATAATGAGGGATTTCCATGGAGGAGAGGGGAGAGAGAGGAGTTTAGAGATACCAAACTTATGATCTCATGAGAAGTGGAGGAGAATAATCAGTGAAAGTATTGTCATTCTGATCATGGAGTTTTTGAGAAAGGGTTGGACAAGGAGAGCTTGGTGAAGCTGCTACACTACATCCATGGCTGTAAGTAACACTTTGTTCTCATCAATATAATCAATGCTTGGTCTGTTTCTTTCAAACTTGTACTTGTTCTATATAAGTTTGTCTACAGTAGATGGATCTATGTTTTAGCTAATCTCAGTAGAGTAGGAAGTATCTCAGTAGAGTAGGAAGTTGTTTGTAATTTTGTTTGTCTTGCAGGACCTACCAAGGAGCTCAAGATCGAAGCTCATCCTAGACCTTGCAGGGACAAACGACGTTCATAAGGTACATGATTTCCTCCTTCTCTTTTGTTCATCATCTTGATTAGATCTAAAAGGAAGTCAGTGTCCATGTTAAGCACCTTTTGTCTTAGAGTTAAGGGTCTAGCTCTCAAGAGAAAATCTACCTGTCCGTAGGGAGATTTTCCTACAACACTTAGAAACTCTCTTATCTTGTGGAAAACCCAACCCTTATCTCTTTCCATATTCCCCAACAAATAGTATCACATTTTATTTATTTAAAAACAGAAAATACATTCACATATTACATTTCTTAGCTATAGCCACATTCATATCTACATTATAGATAAATTAATATGGGGATTGTAGTGGGAATGATATATTCCCCCTCCCCTAAAATTGTGTATCATCCTCAGTTCACAACACCATGTCAAATACATATACAAATTTACATCGCATTATAATATTTGGAAAGAAAACAAAATTCAATAGTTTTTTACCCTAGAACAACAGTCCCAACCATAATGTCATATTTTTATCAACCTATTGAACCAAGGAATGTGCCCCTTCACTTCTCTCATTCCATCGAGTTGCACCATTCTTTTATTATGATTTCCAGTGAAGGTGACCATAATTTTGAGATGTGTTTCCAGAACTCTAGAAAACCAAAAATGCAGTATTTACTTTCAGTTTCTATTTTCTTCAAAATTGAAAAAACATTGTGGGTATTCCCCCTACATATTTTATTCATGTTCCCATGTTGCATGTTAGGGACTATAGTAGGTCCATTTAAAATTTACCATCCTTATGGATTTGTTCCTGAGAACTTTGACTTTCCATTCCAGGATGTGTATTTGTTACACGTGGAAATCCCCTTCATTTTCCACCTGGATCACAGTCCAATCAATTATGTGGATAAAGTTAGGAACATATGGATAAAGTTAGGAACATATTTATTTAATAATGACACATGAAATAAAGTATGCATTTTCATGGATGCAATAAATTTTAGCATGTATGCAACTGCCCCAATCTTCTCTAAGATTTCAAAAGGTCCACAATATCTTGTTGCCAACTTTGGGCAACCCAATCTGTAATATACCTCAAAACTGTCAAATTAAAAAAAATAAAATTGTTTATGCATTCATCCTTAAATGGATTCAAATTATAATAGAAGGTAGGCATTTCTATTTATGGTTCAACTATGAAGGTTTTGCTAAATTCTTGATTGTCGTCGACTGACTTTACTACCCAACATAAAATTTCAAATCAATGTTATAAGATGTACATACTCCACATTCCAAATTTTGCTTATAGTTCTATAGTTATATTTACTTTCATATTTGTATACCCATATACCCATACAATAGGCCTAGAATACAACGATTTGGGTCTCCTGACCCTAATCCTTTGTGTAAATTTGACTCACACAAAACTTGAGCAAAAGGACTTAGGAAAAGGGATAATTGTACAGGGTTGGATCATATACCTCTATGCAATGTTTTAATAGAACAATATCAGACCCCATTTTTTTTACAAGCATCTGGCTAAGGGTGGTGGTTAGGTAAGGCCTTTCGGGTAAAATTAAGTGTAACGACTATTCTATAACCCCTTGTCCATGTGAGAAAACCCACTCGTCTCCACCTGTCCAATATGTAACATCAACTGTAAAAATTGCATTAAATGAGTTCGTAGTGGTTAGGGTTGCAGGTCTCCATGAGTCACACAGGCTCTTCCTTAATCCGTAGCTCACTAAATTTCGAAGAGGGGTAGGTCTGACAAGAATTAAACCTTGGAAAGGCCATTAAAGGGGCAGGGTGTATGTGAATATCGAGGCCATCACCTAACCTATTTTCCAATATGGACATGCCAGGTCTACCTCATCACATGGCCTTTCGTACCCGCAATATTCATTCTACGCAGAAGGGTTCTTTAGGATATAGAAATTTTTCTTTGTCTCAGGGAGGTTCTCCGGGAATCTAGTACTGCAACTCTATTTCTTGGTGAAGGGAAAAATGTGAGGACTTCCTTTTATGGAGGTGACGTTTCTCACCCAATCCACCTGGTAAGTTTCACGCTATCACTGTAATGTTTTCGTCTATTAGAAAGTTTCCTCTTATCATTAAAACTCGAAAGAGAGGGCATTAGACTTGTTAGTTTTCCTTTCTACTGGTAATTATCTCCACTTATCGTGCCCCTACCTATTCAAATCCCGAAGGCTCGACACTTCATTCTCTTTCTGTTTAGTGCTCTTAAAGGTTTTTCAACAGTTTTTTCTTAAGCTTGTCATCTCCTGCTCTCCTTCAGAGAATTGTATCATTATTTGGTAGTGAATCTCTTCGATATTTCTTTATGTTTTCATTCCAGAAGTTATTCATTAAGGTGAGAGTCATACTGTACATACAAATTAGTTCTTATCTGGGTTAGTGGACTAGCAGATGGTAGTCTATGATATCTTCCTCTATCGAGGTCGGGTATTCTCTATGTAACGTTCAAATACTGTCCCTTGACCTAGCTCTGTCTACCCATCTCTAGGATTTTCGTCTAATTGTACACCACATTCCTCCATAATCTGTAACCCTTAAGGAGAACCAAATATTATTCATGAATTTTCTTATGTGGATCCTGATTTAATGATTCTGCTCGGGTCTGAAATTCATACAACAAGCCACAGATGGAAGTTCGTGGGCTTTGTACTTCCTTTGGTTGTGGTTCATCCATACAGAGTGGGGTGTCTATAATACTCCATGGTTAATCCAACTCTCTTTCTCTCGACTCAGTTCCTCTGCTTAAATGAAAGTAGGAATTATCATATTATCTGTGTATTGACTATGTTTCCCTTTCAATGTACTTCTCTGTGATTCGTATGTTTTCTCTGTATAATTAAATTATACTCATCCTTTGTTTCTTATTGACTTAGTGTTGGGTTTCATGTATATTTATCAAAATATATTTCTTGTAAAACCCTACTCTTGTACTAGATATTGTCACTAATGATGGGGACCCTATTTGATGCGAGGGTACCCATCATATTGATCAAGTTCACTCCTCCCCTTTTGTTCCATTGATGGTCCTGACTCGGCTAGAAGCTTACCTATGGTGAAACAAAGATAAGTAAAAGTTTTTGTCCTATCATTATCTTGTATGATTATTTGAATTTCGAGCTTTGGAGAGACCTCTATCCTATGACTAATTTGAAAGTTTTGTTCCTTTGTAGGTCTACGTGGAATATGGTACCGGATCAAATTTGGGTTCTGCTCAGAAAGGTATTCTGGTTTCTAATAAGATAACTCTTTGTGGGATCTGGAGAAGTCCCGGTGATGTTGGGTTATTACTCTGGTGTTCTTGGCTTAAGATTGATTCCCAAATCACTAGATGTACATATCTTAATTTTTTTTTGTTAAACAGATGTTATAATTTCCTTTTTTCTATTGAGGTTTTCGTTGCTAGTCTCTATATAATCATATTGTAGAGATATTCCAGACAGATATCCATATTGTGAAAACATGATATAGGTATAATATACAACGATTCAAATCCTTTTCAAATGCATACAAATGAAATCTTTACTTGTGTCAATTGTTGATTAATTTCTTTCATTTAAAGTAGATCTTGTGATTAATGTAAGTATCGACTCTTGTATGCATAAGTGGTTATGTGTGTATCTATATATATCTAATTTAACTGAAGTTTTTCCAGTGTAAATCATTATGCATCGTTGAAGTCAATGGCTTCTATAGTCTTATTATATAATCCATGACTATGAGACTATACCGATATAAATGAATATAATACTCCTAAGATTCGTTCCTGGATCCCTTTAAGAGTTGCGCCAATTTATATTTCACCATAGATTTTGAATGTTGAAAGGGTATAACACTTCAAAATAATTCATTCTTCCCATATTTCTTTAAGGTTTACACTGATTGAAACTCTGCTATAGACTTTGAAATATTGAAATGCATATGATCTCATGATAGATGGAAATTCCCATGACGTTCTCTTTGGGAAATTTCATGGCTAAAATATTATTTACATAGGTTAGATTTGTCCTTGTCACGATTGGTTTCCCGGTGGTTCTATATTTTGGTTTATTGTCCAAATTCAATTCCATTACTACTATATATATATATATATATATCATGCATACAATAGTGATATGAGTATATTTGTTAGTAGAGTATATGATTTGTCAACAGATTACGTATAGAAAACATACAGACACAGTTGTAGCTACAATAGATAGCATACTATATAAAATCTTCAGTCGAACCAAATTATTCCTACCACAAATAATTTACAACAATTCTGAAATTTGCATATGACTGCAAAATAATTATCTAGAATAGCAACACGAATCATCTATAGTGGGTCTATAATTACATATGACAGTAAAATAATTCATCTAGGATAGCAACCTAAATCATCTACAATAGTTCAATAATTACATACTACATTAAAATAATTCCTCTAGAACAGCAAGCGTATGCAATATTTCTAACGACACGAGTGTGATAAGGGAAAGTAGAGGGTACATATCTAAACTGGATTGTTGGAAAGACAAAGGGAACAACCATGTTCCTCCCAACCTTATAATAGGGCAGCCAAATCACTTGCCTGATTCACCCCCTAGCCTGACCATGAATCCATGAGGGGAACCTGAAATCCCCTCTTCAAAAATGTTCCTCTTTGTAGTCCACTCCTTGACTCACACTCTATATTCAGTGTTCATAACAGCAAGTATCCATAATTTATTTCCCAGCATACTCGGAAACGTCCTGCCTCCTCACATATGCTATATATCCAAAACAATTTCCTTGCCTAGGTATTTCTTCCCTCCCTTTGGAATTTTTGCAACTTTCTAAATCTCTGATTTCCAGGGGCTTCCAATGGCCAAATCCCTGACTATCCACTTGTAACAATCAGCCTAGAGGTAGTTCCAACATGTTCCCCACTCATGGAGTTATGGTCATCTAATTTTAACATGGTTGTTCCATTTGTCCTCCTGCAATAAATATAAAATGTTATGTTTTCATACAAGTGTCACAGTCAAATAGTTAGTTGGGTCAAATCAGATCTCTTTCCAACAGTCATAGTAATTAATTACAATTTATCAAATTCGAAATTCGAAATTGCCATAAATGGAAAAAAAATTCCAAATTCGAATTTACTAAAAATGGAATATTTTTCTAACAAATTTTAAATTTCAAAAATACTTTATTTTTGGGGATGTCTATTAAGATCCAAATATCAACATTGCATATAAAAACTTCAGAGTAAGTACTCAATGCCTTGAAAAAGAGATAAATTCAAATAATAATCCTCTTCAAGGGGGCAACCTCCTTATGCCCACATAAATGTACAATTACCAGATGATTCAAAATGAAAATGTCTCCTTCGTATATATAGGAGACTAGGAGGTATAATTACAACTAATGGCCTGAAGCCGACATAAATAAAATAACATTACTAATATAACATTCCCCAATTAAGGGGTAATGAGCCACTATTTAGGGATTAACATGCCCCTCCCCTTGAGACAAGTGTTGTCCACAACGCTTGAGTAACTCTGGATGCTTCTGTATAAAAGACTCATCTTC
>CBVK0102850624.1:0-14847 GCA_900067695.1 Picea abies
CAAGTATCACTTTTGAACCTTGATTTTGAGGTGGTTCTGCTAGACAATATGTCTTTTGTTGTATCTCCCAAGTTTCGTCCCTTCTGGGTATGAAAATTTATTTTATGTATTTCTCTAGTATTTCTTATCTATAATTCCATAGGTCTGATCAAAATTGGATGTTCCAAGTGGAATTTACGGTAACTTTCCCACAACTTGCCGATTTTTGTCATTTCTAGGAGATCTCACTTGTATAGCGTGCCCCGCACAAAATAATTGATATAAAATTCTAAAAATCGCACCAGAAATACTACAGACTGTCCAAGATCCAATGAAACCAATCCAACTCAATTTGGATACTCTTGGAATAATTTATGATTGTTTTACCTGGAACACTTTCTTGAGACTAGTCAATAGGACTAGTCATATACCCTATCTTACAAAAGGTGTATCTACAAATTTAAGATGACCCAAAAGTTGAAAGTTTTACCATAGATACCTTACTAATTTCCATAAATAGCCTCCATAGTTCAGGGTCTAAAACATTACAAAACATTTTTTATATCAAAACTGTTGCAATGACTCATTTCAGGATGATTCCAGAACCCTATCTTTTACAGGTTGTATCTATGAAAGTATAAGGCCTCAGGAGCTAAATTTGGAATCCAACGTACCTTGATCCGTATAATAAATATCCTCCAAGCCGTTTCTTCTAAAACATTGTAGAAAAATAGTTATAGAAAAAATTCCAAGGTGTCTCAGAAGTAGTAGCAAAATCCCAAGACCTTGAGCTCTGATACCATATGTTAAGAACCAAATATCAATATAGCATAGAAAAACCTCAGAAAAAGTACTCAATACCTTGAAACAAAGATAATTTTAGATAACAAGCCTCTTCAAGGGGGAAACCTCCTTTTACCATTTTCACTTTCAGGTGTCCTCTCTATTACGAAATTTTTCAATCCTTCCATGAAACCCTCCATATTTGCCTCCAACTTAGCTTCCATCTCTTGTAGTTCATCTTTTTCTACTATCTTATTTTGTAAATCATTTATGTCCCTACGCATTTATTCACCTTCATCAAGATTCCAAGTAGGATTGTCTGGAGGCTTATTTGGTGTAGAATTTCCCTTTTTGGGTGGAATGTTGGCCCAATATCACTTTTGAACCTTGATCTTGAGGTGGTTTTGCTAGACCATATTTCTTCTACTGTATATCCAAATTTTCGGACCTTCTAGGTATGAATCTTTAATTTTTGTAGTTCTTTGATATTTCATCTCTGTAATGCCAGAGGTCTGATCAAAATTGGATGTGCCAAGTGGAATTTATGGTAGCTTCCCTGCAACTTGCTGATTTTTGGCGTTTTCAGGAGATCTCACTTGTATTTCGTGCCCCACACAAAATAATTGTTATACAATTCTGAAACTCATACCAAAAGTACTATAGATTGTCCACTATCCAATGAAACTAGTATTACTCAATTTGGATACTCTAGGAAGAAGTTATGATTGGTTTACCTGGAACACCTTCTTGCGACTACTCAATAGGACTAGTCAGATACCCTATCTTCCATAGGGTGTATCTACAAATGTAAGATGACACAAAAGCTGAATGTTTTACCATATATACCTTACTGATTTATGTGAATATCCTCTGGAGTTCAGGTTTTAAAACGTTACATAAATTATTTTATAGAAAACATTCCACAATGACTCAGTTCAGGATGATTCCAGAACCCTATATTGAAAATGACGTATCTATGAAAGTATAAGTCCTCAAGAGCTGAAATTGTAACCCAACGTACCTTTATCCATATAATAAATACCCTCCAAGACGTTCCTTCTGAAACATTGTAGAAAACAAGTTATAGCGAAACTTCCAAGGTATCTCATATGTAGCAGTGAAACCCCAAGACCTTGAGCTCTAATACAATATGTTAAGAACCAAATATCAATATAGCATAGAAAAACCTCAAAATAAGTACTCAATGCCTTGAAAAAGAGATAAGTTCATATAATAGTCCTCTTTGAGGGGGAAACCTCCTTATGCCCACATAAATGTACAATTACCAAATGATTCAAACTGAAAATGTCTCCTTGGTATATATAGGAGAGTAGGAGGTATAATTACAACTAATGACCTAAATCCGAAATAAATAAAATAACATTACTAATATAATATGCCCCAACTAAGGGGTAATGAGCCACTATTTAAGTCTTAACGATGTCACATCCTTTCCCCCTTCAATAAAACATTGTCCTCAGTGTTTGTTCCTTTCTTGGAACAGGATTGGATGAGATTTCCGCAAATCTCCCTCCAACTCCCAAGTCACCTCCTCAGGACTAAAGTGCTTCCATTGCACCTTTACCTGAGTGACGACTCTATTCCGAGGTGATATTTATATCCGGTCCAGAATACGCAGGGGACCTGCACCAAGTTCCAATCAATCATATGATTAGGGTCATGAACATACTTTTTCAATAAAGAAATATGAAATACATTATGAATTCTTAGATTAGCTGGAAGTGTGAGTTGGTATGCTACGGGTCCAATTTGAGCTAGTATCTCGAAGGGCCCACAAAACCTGGGTACCATCTTGGCGTAGTTTCCTAACTTCAGTGAACTTTTCCGGGATTTGACCTTCAGATAAACATGGTCTCCCACTTGAAATTCCAAGTGTCTTGTTTTCTGGTCTTCATAGCTCTTCTGCCTGTCCTGTGCTTCCTTTAAGTTGTGTTGTACCTTTCTTACCATATTCTCCATTTCTTGGAGCATCTCTAGTCCAACCATGATTCTTTCAACCGGTTTATCCCAGCTAATTAGGGTCGTACACTTCCTGTCATAAAGTACATTGAAAGGGATTAACTTAGCCGAAGTTTGGTACCCATTGTTATATGAAAATTCTACCAAGTGTAGCTAGTATTCCCACTTGTTTTGTTTTGTTATTACATACATGTGGAGCATATCCTCCACAATTTGGTTCGTTCTTTCAGTTTGTCCATCCATTTGAGGATGATAACTCGTACTAAAATTCAGATTAGTATTTATTCCTGCAAATAATTCTTTCCAAAAAGAAAATGTAAATTTTACGTCTCTATCCGAAATCACCATTTTAGGAATACCATGCAATCTAAAAATTTATTTCATAAATATTTCTGCGATATTTATAGCTTTAAAAGTAGACTTTATCGGAATAAAGTGTGCAGACTTACTGATTTTATCGATTACAACCATAATAGAGTCATTATGTTTCTGAGTTTTAGGAAAACCTATAATAAATTCTAGTGATATGATCTCCCATTTCCATTCTGGCACTGGTAATGGTTGTAGTAGGCTGGCTAGATGCTGGTGTTCAGGCTTAACCTACTGACAATCTTGGAACCTAGCCAAGTACTATGTTGTTTCGCCCTTCATGTTGGGCCAGAAAAATTGTTTTCTAAGTGTTGTTATCGTTTTATGGTATCCTGGATTACCAGAATATGGTTTCTTATGTTCTTCATCCAAAACTGTTATCTTTAACTCTGCCAAATCTGGTATGTAAAGTCTGTTCTTAAATCGTAACAATCCATTTTTATCGATACTCAACTCTGGTTTGTTTAAGTCTGTTGTAGTGTTTTGTAATTCTTCCACTAACTTCGTGTAGCTTTCATTGTTAATAGTTGTTGTCCTTATTCTCTGTCCCAAATCGCTTTCTTCTCTACCGACATTTATTTTGAATAACCCGTGGACTCTCCTGCTTAAAGCATCTAATACCGTATTTTCCTTACCCTTGATATGTCTTACCTCAAAGTCGAATTCACTTAAGAAGGCTAGCCATCTTGCTTTCCTTACATTATGATTAGGCTGACTGAACAAATATTTCACACCGCTATTATCTGTCAGTAACAGAAATTTTCTACCCATTATGTAGTGTCACCACATTTTTAAGGCGTGTATTACTGCTGCTAATTCTAAGTCATGAGTAGTGTAGTTTCACTCATGTTCTTTTAATTTTTAGGATTCATAACAAATCACGTGTCCTTCCTGAGTTAGGACACCACCTAGTCCTTCTTTACTCGCATCAACAAAGATGGTAAAGTATTTATCTGGATCTTCTACCTTCAATATGGGTGCATTTGTCAATAATTCCTTCAGCTTGTTAAAACTATTTTGGCACTTTTGTGACCAATTAAACTTGGTCCCTTTCTTTTGTAATGACGTGATATGGTAGGCTATTTTGGAAAACCCCTCTATATACATGCGATAGTATTCGGTGATTCCCATGAATGACCAGATATCTGCCACATCCTTAGGTACCAACCATTCCATGATGGCTTTTATTTTCTCAGGGTCGACTGCGATGCCTTCTGTTGAAATTACATGTCCTAGGTATTGTATTTTCTTTTGATAAAAATCGCACTTATCAAATTTGGTGTACAGTTTGTGTTTTCTCAAAGTTTGCAAAACTATTCTTAAGTGTTCTTCATGTGCTTCCTCTATTTTAGAATAGACCAAAATATTGTCGATAAATACTAGTACGAACTTGTCTAAATACTGACTCAAAATACTGTTCATCAGGCACATAAATGTGGTTGGTGCATTAGTGAGTCCAAATGGTATGACTATGAATTCGTAGTGTCCATATATTGTATGAAAGGTTGTTTTGTTTATTTCCTCATCCTTTATCCTAACTTGATGATTACCAGATCGTAAATCCAACTTTGAAAAGATCTTGGCCCCACCTACTTGATCGAACAGGTCATTTATCCTAGGTAAGGGGTACTTGTTCTTAATAGTTATTTTTTTCAATTGTTTGTAATCAATACATAGTCTTAGAGTACCATCTTTCTTTTTCACAAAGACGACTGGTGCTCCCCATGGTGAAACACTCGGTCTGATATACTCTTTGTCCAATAATTCCTGTAGCTGAATTTTTAGTTCTGTCAATTCCAACAAACTCATCCGGTAAGGTGATTTAGAGGTAGGGTCTGAACCGGGTAATAGGTCTATAGAAAAGTCTATTTCCCTTCTAGGGGGTAATTCATGTATTTCATCAACAAACACATCTCTCAAAATCGCATAGAACAGTAAAGTCTTCCAAGTTAGGTTTATCTTCCTTTTCCAATAGGTTTGTTACTTGGATGGCATAAACTTGACATCCCTTTCTCATACATTTCTTGAATTGCATCGTTGAAACTTGTCTAATTGATATAGGTTTTGGTATACCTTGAGATGTTCTAGTAGTTTCATAATGGTATTTATAGTTAAGTGTCTTTGTATAAAAATCTAGTGCTGATTTGTTCTTTTCCAACCAATCCATTCTGATAATCATATCATAAGATCCTAGTGGTAGGATGTTCATATTTGTTCTTATGTTTTGACCATCTAAGATGAACTCAAAATCAGGAATAAAGTCAACTACTTTCCTTTTAGTTCCTGTAGCTAGTTGTACCAGCCATGATTTTGCGTGTTTCAGTTTCTTAAATTTATTTGACTCTACTACACCAGGAGTAATATAACTTAACATAGCTCTAGGCTCAATTAAAACAGAAATTCGAGTGTTATTGATTTTACCTTCGATTTCTACCACAGAGGACTAGTGGTAAGCTTGCTGACCATTTATGGCTGCATTTATCCAATGCAGGCTTCTGCGCACATCACCCACCATCGAGGCTTCCTGCAAATTATGAACAATAGTTATGTTTTATGAAATTAAACATGGATAGTTCCTCCTTAGGTGAGGTTCTCCACATTCCCAGCACTATAATGGTTCACAGGGGTTTCCCCCAAACTTCTTTGTTCCCAGATTTATCGGTTTACCGCTGCCTTGCGTATTCAGATGGTTGGAGTGAAAATATTTTCTCGGAAAGATTTTTGTTGCATTCTGATAAAGAGATGGTTGGTATCCCTTCTTTCATTGGTTCATTTGATATTGTTTCTTATCCTTCCAAGTTTTGGGAAACTCTGCCCACTGTTTTTACTAGTCGTAACACATTCGTGCTTTCCTGAATACTTCACGTGACCCAAGGAATTGGGGTTTTCAAACTCAATTCTATCCCTGTAGGACTGTGGTAAACAACTTAAGAGTCGTTGGAGTTTTACCTTATCCTCCCAAATGTAAGGTACAAACCTTAGTAATTCCAAGAATTTGTTTATAAGGCCCTCCATTGTCATTTGTCCAAGTCGTAACTCGTAAAAATCTTTCATTTTCCTTTCATAGTAGCTTTCATATAGGTAATGTTTATTGAAGTATTTCTTAAATTTAGACCATTCCATCTATTTCTCCTTTAGGCCCTTGGCCAATTTCAAGTCTTTCCACCAAATGTTGGCCTTCCCTTTCAGATTGTAAATGGCCATTTTGAGCTTCATATTGTTGGAATAGTTATATATCTGGAAATATTTTTTTGATGTCCAATAACCATGCCTCAGCTTCTTCTCCTATTCTGGATTCTCCGTCAAAGGTAGATGGTTTAATCTTCTTAAATTCTCCTTCAAGATGGTCTACTTGTTTTCTTTTTCTATTTGTTTTAGTTTTTTCTTCAGCTGAAGGTGTACCTTCAGACGAGTTGTCCCCTTTTTCTACTTCTGGCCCAGAATTCTTGGAGCCCCTTTTACTGACCTCCTCTTCATTATTATCTTCCTTTGGGATTTTATTTGTCACTATAATGCACAGCAGGACTTCATTTCTTTCCTTCTGCTCCAACTGTTCTTTCTTCAGTTTTTCATTATTGGCTTTGAAAACTTGCAGTTCGACAATGAGATTCCTCATTGTTTCTAGCACTTTGGTAGGTGATCTTCCGTCACTATTCTATCTATGATTTTCAGGATGCCCTTGTTCTGGATTCCCATAAAGCCTGATTTCTGCGTCATCCTGTGCTGCCATGATTAATACAAGACATAAAAGGTTTTCTGTTTGTAACAGTAAAAGTTTGTTAGTTTTTCATAAATCAAAATATATGATAAGTATGTAATGTGATCATGTTCAGGTCCAGCGTTGTAACCTTTTCTTTTATACCATATGTAATATACCTCAAAACTGTCAAATTAAAAAAAAAATGTTTATGCATTCATCCTTAAATGGATTCGAATTTTAACAGAAGGTAGGCATTTCTATTTCTAGTTCAACTCTAAAGGTTTTTCTAAAGTTCTAACTATCGTCGACTGACTATACTACCCAAATTAAAATTTCAAATCAACGTTATAAGATTTACATACTCCACATTCCAAATTTCTCTTATAGTTTTGTAGTTATATTTACTTTCATATTTGTATACCCATATACCCATACAATAGGCTTAGACTACAATGATTTGGGTCTCCTGACCCTAAGCCTTTGTGTAAATTTGACTCACAAAAAACTCGATCAAAAGGACTTAGGGTGAGATCGGAAGAGCGAGTTATATTTACTTTCATATTTGTATACCCATATACCCATACAATAGGCTTAGACTACAATGATTTGGGTCTCCTGACCCTAAGCCTTTGTGTAAATTTGACTCACAAAAAACTCGATCAAAAGGACTTAGGAAAATGGATAATTGTACAGGGTTGGATCATATACCTCTATGAAATGTTTTAATAGAATAATATCATACCCCCTTTTTTTTTACAAGCATTCGAGTAAGGGTGGTGGTTAGGTAAGGCCTTCCGGGTAAAATTTTGTGTAACGACTATTCTATAACCCCTTTCCCATGCGATAAAACCCACTCATCTCCACTTGTCCAATATGTAACATCAACTAAAAAAATTGCATTAAATGAGTTTGTAGTGGTTAGGGTTGCAGGTCTCCATGAGTCGCACAAGTGCTTCCTTAATATGTAGCCCACTAAATGACGAGGAGGGGTAGGTATTACGAGAATTAAACCCTGGAAAGGCTATTAAAGGGGTGGGGTGTATGCGAATGTCGAGGCCATCACCTGACATGTTGTCCAATATGGATGTACAAGGTCTACCTCATCACATGGCCTTTCATACCTGCAGTCTTCATTCTACGCGGAAGGGTTCTTTAGGTTATAGAAATTTTTCTTTTTCGTGGGGAGTTTCTCCAGGAATCTAGTTCTATGACTCTATTTCTTGGCGAAGGTAAAATTGTGAGGAATTCCTCTGATGGAGGCAGCGTTTCTCACCCAATCCACCTGGTAAGTTTCACACTATCACTATAACATTTCGTCTATTATCAATTTTTATGTTATCGTTAAAACTCGAAAGAGAAGGCATTAGACTGTTAGTTTTTGTTGCTATTGGTAAGTAGCTCCACTTATCATTCCCCTACTTATTCAAATCCTGAAGGCTTGATACTTCATTCTCTTTATTTTTAGTGCTTCTAAAGGTTTTTCAACAGTTTCTTCTTAAGCTTGTCGTCTCCTGCTCTCCTTCAAGGAATTGTATCATATATGGTAGTGAATATCTTCGAGATTTCTTCAGGTTTTCATTCAAGTTATTCATTAGAGTGAGAGTCATACTATACATACAAATTAGCTCTTACCTGGGTTAGTGGACTAGTAGATGGTAGGATATGAAAGCGTCCTCTGTCATGGTCAGGTATTCTCTATGTAACGTTTGAATACTGTCCCTTGACCTAGATCTGTCTACCCATCTCTAGGATTTTCATCTGACTGTACACTGCATTCCTCCATAATCCGTAACCCTTAAGGAGGATCGGATATTATTCACGAATTTTCTTCTATGGATCCTAATTTAATGATTTCGCTCAGGTCTGAAATTCCTACAACAGGCGACAGATGGAAATTTGTGACCTTTGTATTTCCTTTGGTTGCAGTTCATCCATATGGAGAGGGGTGTATGTATTACTTTATGGTTAATCCAAATTTATTTCTCTCGGCCAGGTTCCTCTTATTAAATGAAAGTAGGCATTCTCATATTATTTGTGTATTGACTATGTTTCCATTTTAATGTACTTCTCTATGATTCGTATGTTTTCTCTGTATAATTAAATTATACTCGTCCTTTGTTTCTTGTTGACTCGGTGTTGTGTTTCTGGAATATTTACAAAAATATATTTCTTGTAAAACCCTACTCTTGTACTAGATATTGTCACTAATAATGGGGCCCATGTTTGATGTGAGGGTACCCATCAGATTGATCAAGTTCATTCCTCCCCTTTCATTCCATTGATGGTCACGAATCAGCTAGAAGCTTAACTATGGTGAAACGAAGATACGTAAAAAAAATTGTCCAATCATTATCTTGTATGTTTATTTGAATTTCGAGCTTTGGAGAGACCTCTATCCTATGACTAATTTGAAATTTTTATTCCTTTGTAGGTCTACGTGGAATATGGCGCCAGATAAAATTCGGGTTCTTCTCACAAAGGTATTCTGGTTTCTAATAAGAGAACTCTTTGAGAGATATGGAGAAGTCCAGATGTTGTTGGGTTATTTCTTCGATGTTCTTGGCTTAAGATTGATGCCCAAATCATTAGATGTATAGATCTTAATTTTTTTTTTGTTAAATAGATGTTAGAATTTCCTTTCTGCTATTGAGGTTTTCGTTGCTAATCTTTGTATAATGATATTGTAGAGATATTCCAGATAGATATCCATATTGTGAAAACATGGCAGAGGTAGACTATACAATGATTCAAATCCTTTTCAAATGCATACAAATGAAATCTTTACTTGTGTCAATCGTTGATTAATTTCTTTCATTTAAAGTAGATCTTATTATTAATGTACGTATCGACTCCTGTATGCATAAGTGGTTATGTGCATATCTATATATCTCTAATTTAACTTAAGTTTTTCCAGCATAAATCATTATACATCGTTGAAGTCAATGGCTTCTATAGTCTTATTATCTAATCCATGACTATGAAACTGTACCGATATAAATGAATATAATACTCCTGAGATCTGTTCCCGGATCCCTTTAAGAGTTGCGCCAATTTATATTTCACCATAGATTTTGAATGTTGAAAGGGTATAACACTTCAAAAGAATTCGTTCTTCCTAGATTTGTTTAATTTTTACACTGATTGAAGCTCCACTACAAACTTTGAAATATTGAAACGCATATGATCTCATGATAGATGGAAATTATGAGGATGTTCTCTTTGGGAAATTTCACGGCTAAAATATTGTTTACACAGGTTAGATCTGTCCTTGTCATGACTGGTTTCTGGTGGTTCTATAATGTGTTTTATTGTCTATATTCAATTCCATTACTACTATATATATATATATATATATATATATATACCCATACATTTATCATTGGTTGGGTGATTACAATGGACCATGCATACAGTAGTGATATCGGTATATTTGTTAGTAGAGTAGATTATTTGTCAACATATTACATATAGAAAACATACAGACACAGTTGTACCTACAATAGATAGCATACTATATAAAATCTTCAGTTGAACCAAATTATTCCTACCACAAATAATTTACAACAATTTTGAAATTTGCATATGACCGCAAAATAGTTATCTAGAATAGCAACATGAATCATCTGCAATGGGTCTATAATTACATACGACAGTAAAATAATTCATCTAGGATAGCAACACAAATCATCTACAACAGTTCAATAATTACATACTACAGTAAAATAATTCCTCTAGAACAGTAAACATATGCAACAGTTCTAACGACACGAGTGTGATAAGGGAAATTAGAGGGTACATATCTAAACTGGATTACTGGAAATACAAAGGGAATAGCCACGTTCCTCCCAACCTTAGAATAGGGCAGTCAAATCACTTGCCCGGTTCACCCCCTAGCCTGACCATGAATCCATGAGGGNNAAATCACTTGCCCGGTTCACCCCCTAGCCTGACCATGAATCCATGAGGGTGAACTTGAAATCCCCTCTTCAACAATGTTCCTCTCTGTATTCCTCTTCTTGCATCACATTCTATATGCAGTGTTCATAACAGCAAGTATCCATAATTTCTTTCCCAACATACTTGACAGTGTCCCGCTTCCTCACATATGCTATATATATAAAACAATTTCCTTGCCTAGGTCTTTCTTCCCTCCCTTGGGAATTTTCACATCTTTCTAAATCCATGATTTTCAGGGGCTACCAATGGCCAAATAACGGATTTTCCACTTGTAGCAATCATCCCATAGGTAGTTCCAACATTTTGCCCACTCATGGAGTCATGGTCAGTTGTTTTTAACATGGTTGTTCCATTTGTCCTCCTGCAATAAATATAAAATATTTTGTTTTCATACAAGTGCCATAGTCAAATAGTTAGTTGGGTCAAATCAGATCTCTGCCCAACAGCCATAGTAATTAATTACAATTTATCAAATTCAAAATTCGGAATTGCCATAAATGGAAAAACTTTTCCAAATTCGAATTTACTAAAAACGGAATAATTTTCTAACAAATTTTAAATTTCAAAAATACTTTATTTTTTGGGATGTCACACAATCTCAGCCAACTTATTTTCGCTTTCACTTTTAGAAAAATATTTTATCCCACTTTAAAATATCTAAAATCTATGTTCTTGTTTGCAGAATTTTTCTACCTATCCTAGGCAGTCTTTAAATTCTACATGATCCTTATCATATTTTCTTCCATTTCTCTCAACAAATTTGTCCCAATGATAGCTTCGTATTTTGGGTTGTCCCAACTCACTGGTGTGTTACACTTCCTACCATACAATGCTTTAAATGGGATCATTTTTAATGAGGCTTGATACCTATTATTGTAATCAAAATCTACTAAGAGATACAATCTTTCCACTTTGATGGTTGGTCCATCACATACATTATGAGAATGTCTTCAATAATTATATCAGTCCTCACTATCTTCCCATATGACTACATATTAGTTATGATTACATTATTATACATTGTACGTATATTTAAGTTTGTCCCAAAACCTTTGAATAACCCTTTCTAAAAATTTGATGTGAATTTTGTATATCTATCTAAAACAATTTGCTTAGGCACTCCATGTAGCCTGAAAACTTCTTTAATGTAGCTCTCTATAATATTTTTGGGCTTGTGTGTTGTCTTCACAAGAATAAAATGTGCTACCTTAGTTAATTTATATTCCACCACCATGATGGAATCATGTTGCTTCATTGTTCTAGGAAACTTTCTAATAAAATCAATTATAACTACTCCCCATTTCCACTTAGGAATGGACAATGGATGTAGCAGCCCCACTGGATGTCTATGCTCTATTTTCACCTTTTGGCATTCTATACACTTCATTATGTAATTCGCCACTTCTTTATTCATTCTTAGCCAAAAGTATTGGCTTCTTACAGTTGCAATTGTCTTGTAATATCCTAGGTACCCAACATATGGAAGATTATGCATTTCCCTTAGCACTATATTTTGCATCTCTCTCAAATTTAGCACATATATTTTTTATTTATACATCAGGATTCCATCCTCTTTTAGCTCATAATAATTAATTTTATGTTGTAAATTTCTTTGTTGTAATATTTATTTTATTTTTGAATATCGTTGATCTAAATTTGCAGACTCTAAATGTTTTTCTTTCAAATTTGTGTTGAGCATGCTAATGGTTGAAATATGATCATGTTCATGAGATCTTCTACTCAGTGCCTTAGCCACTTGATTTTCCTTTCCTTTGATATACTTAATTTCAAAGTCATATTCACTCATAAATTTTAGCCATCTAGTTTTTCTAACATTTAATGTTGGTTGTCCAAACAAATGCTTTAGATCACAATGGTTTGTTCTTAACTCAAATGTTTGACCCATAAGGTATTTTCTCCACATTTTTAATACATGTATAATGGTTTCCTATTATCGTAAAGATTGTAGGTTGGGCAAAATCCTTCACACCAACAATCGTGGACAACTGTTGGGAACTAGGACCCACTACCACCGATAGAAATAGTTCTTGGTGACCTTGGGGGGGTGGAGGTCAAAAAAAAAAGGAACCCCTATTGTTCGTGGATAAAAATGGACGAATAGCTTGGAAAGGAAATGGAAGTGAGGAAAATGGTTTCCAATGAATGATTTCTACAAAACAAGGTTATCACAAAGAAAAACACTTCCACAAGAATAATATACAAGCTCTAAACCCCACTTGGCATTGGAAAGAACCTTTGGCCCTAAGATATGCAGCATTAAACAATATATATCAGAAATACAATCAATGGCAATGGATACAGAAATTTCTTCGATAGACACAAGACTTTACTCAAGTATAGCTCTCAACAATGATGATATTAATGACTAAGTTAGTTAAACAATGAAGAAATGAGAGGGTTGTTTTAACAAAGATAATAAGTCGAAAATCTTGTTGTTATAGCAGCAGAAAGAAATGCTACTAGATCAATGAAAATTATGTGACATAGAAAGCATAATAACCAATGATTAAACTCACAATGATTAACCCAACTCTAGTTTTGCAAGTAAACATTGAATATTATGATAGCCTTATGGTTGTAACTTTAAATAGCTACAACAAAAAGAATACTTCAACAAAATCAACAACCAAGTACACCACTATATTTCGAATGCAAATTTAAAATAATTAGTGCCTTACTATTGGGTTGTGGGGTCAAATAATGTGGAGACTAGGATAAGTCCTTGGTGGTATAAATCCTTTTACTCCCCAAGGAAAACTAGATCCACTAGGAAATTATAAGAGGGTGTTAACCCTTTTACTTCTCTTAGAAAACAATTATGCAACAGTATGACCTTATATGTATGATATTGATCTACAAAGAACCTAACGTTGTAAGCCCTTTTAGTCCCTAGGGTTTGTGAAACAAACAAAGGTGAACTTGGAAGGTGTACATCCTTGTAATTCTCCAAGCAACGTTGAAATTAATGACCTTTCACAAGAAAAATAAATAAATATTTGGGTGTGTGCATTCCCTTATACTCTTCCAAGGGCTCATCCACTAAAACTTATGGAAGAAGAAAGAATTTTAGACAGTAAATGCAGAATTCCCTTACCAATTCCAAAACACATGCAAGATCAAACCCTAAGTGACCAAGAATATTCCATCCATGAGCATGAGAAAAATCCTCCAAGTGTAGCACACCACTTTTATCCACAAATATCAAGAGAAACCATAAAACGTTTCAAAAGAGAGATGAAATGCTCCAAGAGGAGAGAAACTTTCAATTGATTTTCCTTCTCCATAAGGGAGAGCTATGTTCAAATGAGATACACATGATCTCTATTTATACTAAAACTTTAAAACATAGTTTTTCCATATTCAAAGGATGAAACATAAGATAAGGGGTCAACAACTCTTATTTTACCCCTTAAAATGAATAATATTTAATTTTCACTTTTGCACATTAGAAACCCTAAAATAAGATGATGTCACCCCTTTAGGGAGATTTTTTTGCACTAGGAGAAAGTCGTTGGAGTTGGGGAAGCATGGAAAAGCCTCTAAAGGCCACTTGTCATCAGAAAAACCTCTTCTTCATGTTTTAAAACCTCATTCCTTCAAAATTTGACATATTTTAATGAGCAATACCTCCATCACCACAAAACTTATCCCTATGTGACATCAAGCCTCAAGAAGTGAAATTTTTCCTCTCCTAGGAAAGTTGTTTGGCATGTGAGGGATAGGTTATGTCTTCCAAGGTGTCTTCTAGGCCTCCAAAGTCAAGTCATCATGATCCGACATGTGGAACCCCAACATCCAACCCGTGGGCTTCAAACCCCATGGAATCCCAAGCTAGGATCGCTCCTCCAAAATAGCCCACCAAACGAGGTACTTAAAACTAATAGGCATGCCATCCAAGAACATCAAGCAAAAAATAGCATGGAAAGTGAAAACCACATTAAATAAACAAGGCATTTAAACATGTGCATCAAAACTACCTCATCGAATTAACAAATTCTCCAAGATCCTATACAATTGACCAAGTTTGGGTATGGGAGGGGTGTCATAAAAGTCCTATT
>CBVK0102850640.1:0-16171 GCA_900067695.1 Picea abies
TATTGGCTATCTATAATAAGGAAGTTTTGTTGGGTTTTCTCCCCCATGAGGGTTTCCCAGGATAAATGATGTGTCTCTTGTGATTGTGTATTTCTCAGTGATCCTATCTTATGCTATTTTTATCTAGTGAAATGCAAATAACTCTAATAATAGCTTAAACCTTAACATGGTATCAGAGCTAAGCTTAAGAGAGCATCTTTCACAAGAGAAAGTGAAAAACGTCACTGTTGTCGTACATGCAAATTAGGGATTTTTATTGAAGAAGTATTTCAACCCCAAAACCATGTAGAAAAGTGTACCCTTCCTCAAGGATCACTTTGGAATCCTCAGTGCAACTTTCCAGTGGCTAGATCTCCCAGAAAGTGAAACCCTAGTTTTCACAAAGTACCAGAAAACCAGAGTACCAGAAGTACCAGAAGCACCAGTCTAGAAATCCGATGGTCAAGTTTGAAGGGGTAAAAGTTGGATTTTCAGAAATCTGATTGCACCAGCTTACTCGCCTCAGCTCAGCACATCTATCCCCTAGATCAAAATTTCAAAATTCAAAGTTTGAAAAATTAGGGTTTCCTCATAAAACCCTAAGTTGCAGTTGCAGTTGCAGTCTCAGAACCAATTGCAGTTGTAGTATGAGTTGCAGTTGCAGCCATAGTACCAGTTGCAGTCACCTTTGAAGTTCTTAAGAGTTGGTGATCATTACCACTGCTACCAGATGGTGCCTCTACCTGCAAATGTCGTCAGAGGTATGTACTCACACATGTTTAAACGATTAAGCTTTAAAGGGTATTTGCAGGAGAAGGGATCTCTTTCCATGGATCCAGAAGGATATCAAGATCCAACACATTTAGAGGAATGATGCAACCCATGTGTGATTATTCTGATATGCATCTATCTTTTATGACATTATTTTGATCAATGTTTCATGTTGTAGCTATGACCATCATTCTAACCTTTGGTCAAAATCTGAGTCAAGGTATTATATGGATTAAAAGTTGAGATCATAGAGTTTATCCTCTAACCCAACCTTTTGTCAAGATAGAATATTGTCTTAGTACAAAAGACAGGTTGAAGAAACCACTCATCATATTAAGTGAAGGAGACTTGGAAGAAAAGCAAGCACACTCATTCTTGAGGACAAGGCTCCAGGTTTGATTAATCAAGTTGATAAGATTCAAAGGTACACATGACAAATTGATGACTACCCCTTTACAAGTAACCACTATAGTTGAGATAGCAATTTTTGTAAAGTATTATACTTGGTAGCATGTGAGCATATAGAGGTAAATACTTAATGCCTGATACAACTAACACCTCCTCTAGGAGAAACCTCGTGTGTTAGTTCCAGGTTTCCATGGAGGAATGTTTGATCACAACACTATAAGAGTGTTGAACTCATTTCGTAGTGTATCTCTTAATTTTGATCGTTTCTTTAGACAAACCACGAATGATAGCTCTAAAGGAGCTGCTGTGATGATTATTCATGCTATTGCTTTATCTATTATTATCAAAAGGATATTATTCTTGCTTGTTGTTTTGTTGACCTTGTTTCAGGTCACAGGTGATAACCCTGAGAAAGCTATAGTGAAGGTTGCAGAAGGCAACATATTATATGAGACATGAAGCAGACTATGTACATGACCATATACACTCTTGCACCAAAGAAGATGAAGAAGAAGCTATCTCTTGAGATTCAAAGTATCTCATATGAGTATTTATTGAAAGGAGCATAAGGCTCCAAAGATGACCGAACATTAGAATGGGAATAAGACCTCATTTGAAGCCTAACTTAGTCTTTCATATTTAGACTTGGTATGCAACACCAAGTATACCCTGTAAGAGATCAACAGTGATGTGACCTTTGATGAAGATGCAGTGCTCAAGAAATCAAGAAGATGCCATCTTGAAGAAGTATATGAAGAGGAACTTGTAGCTCCCAGAGTTGCAAAAAACAATGAGGGAGGTTCCCAGAGTTGTAGAACCAGTGAGGGAAGTCGTAACTTCCCCTGATGGGGAAATTCTAGGAGATCTTGACATAGTAGAATTTCAAGAACCTCCTCATATGACGATCTCCCATAAGAGAAAGCCTGCTTGGGCTAGGGAGCTTATTCAAGATGGAGCGAAGTGTAAATTCTAACCTTGTATAAAGAACGATGTATGGGAAATAGTTCCTAGACTGAAGAGCAAGGATGTGGTATCTTCCAAATGGATCTTCAAAATAAAACATGTTGTTGATGGAAGTATTGAGAAGTATAAAGAAATATTTTTCTCTCATGGATTTTCTCAAAAGGAAGGCATTGACTATGAAGAGACATTTGCTCCTGTAGCCGGATACACTTCGATCAGAACCATCATATCCCTTGCAGCTAAGATCAAGTGGAAGTTACACCAGATGGATGTAAAGACAACTTTCCTAAATGGTGTCATCGAAGAAGAAATGTATATAGAGCAACCTCAAGGATTTGAAGTTGAAGATATGAAGTCTCATGTCTGCAAGTTGAAGAAGGCTCTATCGGATTGAAGCAAGCTCCTAGAGCTTGGTATGGCAGGATAAACAGTTTTCTGATGAGCTTGGGATTTACCAAGAGTAAAGCAAATTCTAACCTCTACTTCAAGGTTATGAACGATGAGCTAGTGATATTGTTGTTGTATGTGGATGACTTATTCTTAACTGGAGAAGAAAAGCTCATCATCGAATGTAAGAAGAAGCTCGCTTCAGAATTTTAGATGAAAGACCTTAGCCTAATGCATTATTTCTTAGGTCTTGAGGTATGGTAGAGTCCAGAGAGGATCTTCCTTAACCAAGGGAAGTATGCAGTCAAAATCCTGAACTGATTCGACATGTTGGAGTGCAAGTCCATGAATACACCCATGGAAACGAAGCTGAAGCTACTAGTCGACACTTCGTCAAAATTGATTGATTCCACGCTGTATAGACGGATCATTGGATTCTTGATGTACCTGACGAACACCAGACCAGATATATGTTTTTCCGTGAACACTTTGAGTCATTTTATGGTAGAACCCAGACATGTTCACCTGGTTGTTGCAAAACATGTGATGAGGTACCTTAAAGGTACATTAGATTGTGGTCTCAATTATGATGGAAATCATGATTTCACATTGAGTGGGTACACTGATTCAGATTGGGTTGGAAGTGTCTCTGACAGGAAGAGCACTTTAGGATGTTGTTTCAGTTTAGGATTAGCCATGATGTCATGGCAGAGTAGGAAGCAATCCAACATTTCTCTCAATACATCAAAAGCATAATACATTGATGCATGTTTTGTCAGCTATGAAGCTATATGTCTTCGAGATTTTTTGACCTGTCTATTTGACCTAGAGATGGAAGCAACCCCAATCCTATGTGACAACCAGAGTTGCATAAAGATGACAGAGAATCCTGTATTTCATGAAAATTTGAAGCACATAGAGATCCGATATCATTACATCCATGACATGGTGTAGAGATGAGCCATAAAGCTCCAATATGTTAGCATGGATGAACAAGTTGTCGATGTGTTGACTAAGCCTCTATCTCATGTAAAGTTTGAGCACTTTTGAGATAAGCTTGGTATAGTCCATAAGGACCTCCCTCGAAAGGAAGAGTAGTGTTGTGTTGAGATATATCTAGTACTGTGTTTCCAGCTTAATTGTTGTGACGTAAAGCCAGTCTAGTACTGTGTCTCCGGCTTAATTGTTGTGATGTAAAGCCAGTCTAGTATCGTTCTTCCAGCTTAATTGTTGTGACGAAAAGCCAGTCGAGTACCGTTATTCCAGCTTAATTGTTGTGACGTAAAGCTATCCTAGTACCGTGCTTCCATCTTAATGGTTGTGACATAAAGCCAGTCTAGTATTGTGATTCCAACTTAATTGTTGTGTTGTGATTCCAACTTAATTGTTGGGGTGTTTCGATCTTAATTGTTGTGGTGTTTTCCATCTTAATTGTTGTGTGGTTTTTTCCAGCTTAATTTTTGTGTGGTGTGCAAGCTTAATTGTTGTGATGACGTGCCAGCTTAATTGTTGTGATGATGTGCCAGCTTAATTGTTGTGATGTGTTGCTAGCCTCGTGCTTTGATGATGTGTTGCCATCCTTTGTGCTATGATATTGATTCTTTTGATGTTGTATCATCCTTGTGCTTTTATTGATGATGAGGATGTATTAGTGTTATACTAATCGATGTCGATGCATTTGATGATGATGATGCCACTTCAACTCCTGAGTCTTTTCTAAAGATGATGATGATGATATTATTTCATCTTTAGTGTTGAAGATGATGATAATGTTACCTTAGCCTCATACCGATGAGGATGATGATGCTACTCCAGCTCCATGTTGTGTTGATGATGCTCCAGCCTTTGTGTTGTGTTGATGATGAGAAAAACTTTCGATGATTTATAGATATGCCAGTCAATGTTCCAAGATAATATTGATGATGTTGTCCTCTCACCCACCTGATGTTGTTGATGATGTTGTCCTCTCTCTCGCCTGATGCTATTATAGAATACCCTTCTTGTTAAGGGGGAGTGTTGAAATAATGTAACTTCAAAGTGTATTCTAATTATTATTGTTGTATTATTCATTAGATCAATCCCCTATTGCGGATTGATCATGTCGTCTATTGTGAAAGGCCAAATCACCTTTTGCGGATTGGTCAAAACATAATTGTAATAGGCAGAATAAGAAGTTGGCCCCAGAATATATTAAAGAGGCCCCAAAATATATTAAGGGTGGTTATAACCACCCAGATTGAGAAGTCGGCCCTCCCAGTGAAAAGACACCTCCACATGTGACAAAGTTGTATAAATAAGGAGGCTAGCACCTCATTTAGACACACACTCACTTGTTTATTGAGGAGCAAGTTTTGGAGCTGCAGTTGGAGAAGAGAGAGAGAGAGAGGTGCATTCTTGGTAGAGGATTTTTTGTATTTGTTTGAGTTATCTCTTGGCATTGTATTGGCTATCTATAATACGGAAGTTTTGTTGGGTTTTCTCCCCCATGAGGGTTTCCCAGGATAAATGATGTGTCTCTTGTGATTGTGTATTTATCAGTGATCCTATCTATGCTATTTTTATCTAGTGAAATGCAAAGAACTCTAATAATAGCTTAAACCTTAACATTTAATGCATGTTGGGAAATGTGACAAGGTGAGATTTAAAGTGTTGCAGGGTGACGAACAATCAGGATGATGAACGAGCGAGACATGCGAACAATTAGGATAAGCATGACGATGGGAAAACATGATCGCAAAACAATGAGGTAACGAGAGGATCTAGAGGGTGGAGGAGAAGAAGAAGCAAAAAGGTGGATGATCGAGATCGCGGTATGGTGGGACCATGGACAAGTGGATGCGCAGGACAACAGGGTGAGGGACAGTGGGGTGGAGGAGTGATTGGGGTAGTACAACACACCCACAAATGAATGTCTACTTTCAAAAAACAAAATTCTAAGTGTGGGTAGTGCATAATGGAGGTCGAAGAAATTAAGTGAGTGTTATGCAAGTGACATAATTTAGGCGTAGTAATGTAATGTGTTATGAACCCACAATGATATCAAAATTTTCTAAGTATGGAGGAAAATTAGGAATGGAATATACAAGGAAAATTATATAAGATTTGATCAACACCTATAGGTCAATAATCAGCTCCAACTATGGGATAGTAACCCCCTGTGGGTTACTAAGAATCCAGAGAAAAGAAAAACTTGGACATTGGGTGATGTAGTCAATCACGAGATGATAAAAATAAAAGACTAAACAAGAATGTAGAAAGGGGAAAAAAACTATATACAAGTTGTAATTTGGGGATTTCAAGAGAAAAATATTTTAAGGTGTTTCCCATTCAGGCAACGCCTGAACTGTGCCTTTCATATCTTTCAACAAGTAAGAATTGTACCCAAGAAATTTTTCAATCAAATAAGGACCAATCCAAAGTGCTTCAAATTTTGATGCAATGATGATTTTTCTTTTGCTTTGTTCCATAATAACACCAACTGGTATTTTTGGAAATCTTTTGTAGTTTCACTTTGATCAAAGTGTTTTTTGACAATCTATTGTCTTTGACTCATGTTTTTCAATGCCTGGGTTCGTTGTTCTTCCAAATGTATCAACTGATAATACCTTATTTGGAGTAGCAGAACTTATTCAATATCCTCATTGTTTAGAACAGAAGCCAGAGCGTTTATTTCCAAGTGAGTGGGCATATTTGTTTCCTTTCCATATACTAGAGTGTGTGGTGACAATCCTGTGCTTTCCTTTGGAGCGAGTCTACTAGCCCATAATTCATTGGTCAGTTTCATATGCCAATTCATCTTATTTGTAGCAATTGTCTTCTTGAGAATCTGAATCAATGTTTTATTGGTATATTCAGCCAAACCATTCCCTTGAGGGTAGTAGTTTGATGATTGCCCCATAATAATGTCATATTCCCCACATAATTTTTTAAAGTTTGACCCAATGAAGATTGACCGATTATCAGTTATAAAAAATTTAGGAACTCCAAATCTTGGCATAATGTTATCTTTGAGGAAAATGATCATTGTTTAGAATCAACCTTTTTCAAAGCTACAACTTCTTGCCATTTTGTAAAATATTCAATTGTGGTGAGGATATATGACTGACCTTTACTGGATTTGGGATTGATTGGTCCAATAATGTCCAGGCCCCATTGTGCAAAATGATCTTCAATCATTATAGGTTTTAATGGCTTTGCTACTTTCTTCATTTAACCTGAAACTTTCTAGAAATAGATACATTTTCTGATGATCGAGTAAGAGTCTTTAAATATGGATGGCCAATAATAACCCACTCTCATGAATCTATGGGCAGTTGTTGTGGGTGAAAAGTGTCCTCCACAAACACCTTCATGAAATTATTGTAACACTTTTTGCTCCTTTGAGCAATCAATGCATCTAAGTAAAATCCCATCAAAATTCTTCTGAAATAAAACTTTAACAACTAATACATATCGACTAGCTTTCATTTTTAAGGATCTTCTATCTTTGGAAGCCATTCCAACAATGAATTTCCCAGACTTCAAATAAAAGATTATATTTTTATACCATTCACATGTTGACAAGGATGACCCTAGTGAATTTTATATATCTGTATTTACTTCATCAACTCTTGTCATTAATTTACACAATCCTAGTCCCTTGATTTCTCTTAGAGGCTTGATTTCAATATCATATTCCTAGAGTTTAGCAGACCAATTTTCCTATTTTCCCTCTCTAAGTTGTTGATTAAGCAACAACTTTACTAGAGAGGTCAGGAAATAAGCTATGACATGCGATGACAACATATATGTTTTGAAATGAGATACTGCTTTAACCAGAGAGAGGGATTTATTTTCTATTTCTGACTATTTCAATTCATAATCATGCAATGCCTTTCTCATAAAATTGATTGGAAACTCTTCTCCCTTTCAATTCCTTTGCGTCAATATGGAAGAAACAATATCTGATGAGGCAAACAAATACAATATGAAATGTTTATCAAAACTTGGAATGAAAAGGAATGGAACAATAGTAATTGCATGATTTATTTTTGTAAATGCTACTTGTATCTCTGTAGTCCATTCAATTTTTTTATTATCTTTCTTCAACAATTTGTTGATCGGATTTACAATTGTAGCATAGATTAGAAAAATTTGTCGTACAAAATTTATCTTTCCAAATAAGGATCGTACTCCTTTTTTAGATGTTGGAGGATTCATATCATTAATGGATTTAATTCTTTTAGGGTCTATATATATGACTTCTTTGCTCACTATTTGACCCAACAATTTTCCTTTTGATAATTCAAATACACATTTCTTAGGATTTAAGGATATTCCATACATTCTGCAACATTCAAAGACTTGTCTAAGATGTTTGATATGATATTCCCTTAGTTTCAAGTGAATAGTCATATCATCTTCATAAGCTGACAAAGATTTTCCAATCAAATCTTTAAAAGCATGGTCCATTTCCATTTGAAAATTCCCACCAAGATTTTTCAACCCAAAAGGAATGTGGATATAAGCATAATTCTCTCATGGTGTAACATAGGCGGTCTTGGGTCTATCCTCCTCAGTAACAAGCACTTGGTTATATCCATAAAAACTATCCAACATGGACATTAAAGTAGAACTACTGACATGTTGCAATAACATCTCCATGTTTGGGAGTGGGTAGTTATCTTAAATATTTTCTTGGTTGAGATCTCCGAAGTCAACACAAAGACAAATTTCTCCATTCTTTTTTTCTAAGTACAAAAAGATTTGAAAGCCATTATGAATGTTTGATAGGAAAAATTACACTAACCTTCTTCAATTTTTCCAATTCCATTTTCACCAAGGGCTTCAATTTGGGATTTATCATTCTTAACTTTTGATTAAAAGGATTTGATCACTCTTTGAGTGGCATGACATGATAAAACACAGAATTGTTATATTCCTTCAATTCATCATAAGTCCAAGCAAAAATGTCCTGAAATTCCTTGAACAATGAAGTATAATGATCAATTTCTTCAGTTGTACAACTAGTACCAAGATTTAAATACTTTGGAGAGTCATGAGTACCAATGTTGATTTTTTGTGTCTCTTGAACCTTCCTAATAGATGATTCTTCTTTTGGATCAAATATTTTTTTTGGTCCTCTCTGTTAAAAGAGATTCTGAACTGACATAATCCTTAGGAAAAATTGCAACACTTCGATCAACAAGCTCTTTGAGAGAATCTTGGTTTTCTTCCAAATCATTTGATACCATTGAATAGTGATTTGTGAGGAAGTTTGAAATATGTTCATAATTTTCAAAGACTTGCAAATATTCTTGATTATCAGGTATTGAAGGCCAAAAACTTCTTTTGACATGAAATGTACTTTGATTTTGAGAATCATCTGGATTAAAAAGAGATACAACTACTGCCAATGGATCAACTTTTTGGTTCTTTTCTCTAGGAATGAAAGATATATTGAAAGAATTAAAAGAGTCCATGAGTTCACATGCTCTTCTTGCATAATGATTTAGTTTTCCTTTATTGATTATGTACTTCTTCTTGATATGATTTATAACCAACTCTAAGTCACCAATTACCACCATATTTTCTACTCATATGGAGAGAAATAATCATTCCTTAGATCAATGCTTCATATTCAACTTCATTATTGGTACATGGGAATTCAAATCTGATGGCATGTGGATAGATACCATATTGAGTAATTTTAAAAATGACACTAACTCCATTTTCAGACTTAGAACAAGTGCCATCAAATGAAATTTTCCAGAAACCTTGGAAATATTTTTCTTCATATTTCTTAAGAGGGTTTATTTGTTCTGTACTAAGAACAACAAAATTTCCAATTCTAGCATCAATATAATTTTTCATTACTTAATTTTCCTTCTTCTTGAATGATATGGGATTTCTATTTTCTCGAGGAACTTTGACCATAGTCCCATATTTATTAGGAAACATCATGCAACTTCCATCATTCATAATATACCCTCCAATTAATGAACACCAATCCCTTCCTAATACAACACCATATGTTGGAGGAAAATCCACAACTATGATAATGAAAATAGTTGTAATATGAGGGGCTATACTTATCCATGCACACAAATATTTTATTTCACCATAGGTTGGGACTTTTCTTGAATCAATGCCATATATGGTTTCTCTAGTCTCATAGTATTTTGTGCATCCCATTCCAAGTGCTTTCATCACTGATAGTGGCATGATGTTGTTAGTGGCTCCACTATCCATCAAACAATTATGTAATATGAAATCATCTATGGATATGTAAAATGGTGGGACTTTACCCCTTGGCCTTACTGATGAAACATTTTTTTTCTACCTTATATTCATGACAACAGATTCTATTCTTGAATTTGTATCATCTAATATCTTCAAAATATTTTCTCTTTATTTCAATGTATCCTAACCACCTCCATGAACAGTAAGGTAATTATGAGCTTGGCTAGCTCATCAACCATATTATAATTCATTTGTAGTGGAGTCTTTGTTTGATTAACAATTTTTTGTTGTTTTGCTAGTTCTGGAGTATTAGCTTTTGCTTTTGCTTTTTCAGGTTGTTCCCTTGTATTTAGTTTATTTACCTGTGCTTTGGTCTGGACAACATTATCTTATGAACAATCAAGATCTTATTGTTCATAAAAAAATATAAAATATGATGTACCCTCATCCATTTGTACTGATTCTAAAATTCATCTTGGATAACCTCTGCTCCTTGATAATAAAAAAAATCAAAATTTTATTCTTCTACAATTTCTTCTAGCACCACAAAATTATGATTTGGAAATTTGGGTGCTCTTGGTCTATGTTCTTTGACTCTATCATTTATTATTCTTTGATCTTGTAATGGAGATCTTATGTTTGGATTTGTTTGAACAAGATTTTCATCTCTTTTAAGTATAGTAATCTTGTTCTGCATTTGTCTAATTGTTCTGCTCATTTGAACCATCTCTATTTTTTGTATTGTTTCTCAGGCAGCTCTAGGATCGTTTCTAAAATTAGGGGGAACCCCTTGGAAATTTCCTCCCCCAGTTGATATATTCTAAACACTTATTTAATTAGATGGTCCTTGAGGTAATATGGACAGAGTAGTCATTTGTCTTTGCACTTTTCCAAGAATGATGTCGGGATCAACATTGTTTTCTAATATATACTCTTCCATTTTTGTTTCCTTCTAAATCGTTTCATGCAAATCATTTACTTGTGAAGATCTAATTGCATAATTCACATTTGAAGGTACACAATTATTATAACATCCAAATATGACGGGATCATTTGGGTGTTGGGGTTCTGGGATTTGATTCAAATTCTTAAGGAATCACAAGTTGAAATATTTGATTCTTTCTCCTTTCTTGATATGGATTTGAGTAAACTGATTAAGCAAAGTATGATATGCAATGGGGGGCACATAAATAGTCATAAAAATATTTTCTAAATCATAAAATGATCTAATTGACTGAGTTGGGAGAGAAATATACCATTCATAAGAAGGACCTATCAAGGTTTGTAGAAAGACTCTGACCATCACATCATCATGTTTAATCAAATGTATATCACAAACACTAAAGAATTGATCCATATGTCTTTTTGGATACATGATTCGATCACCTGACAAGACAAGTAGAACTCCTTGAGGAAGGGTTGGTAATGTATGTTATTCTCTGTGTATATTAAGTGGAATGGACCTGGCCCTTCTTCTTGGAATTATGTGTCTGTCATTTCTTTCTCTTTCTTAATTAAGAACCTCATTTATTTCTTCTCAATCCCCCATGATTAGGGTCTCAATTATTTCTAATTTTGAACCTCGACCAACTTCGTGAAGTAGAAGCTTCTTACTTTTACTTCTTGTTAGTGGACCCTTATAAGGTTCCATTTTTTCTTGGATTCACAACTGTCCTCTTTTCCTCAAGGCTATTTCTCTTTCTTCCTCTCGAGCAAGAGTTTCCCAATGTATTTCAAGCTCTTCTCAACTTTTTGTTGTTGTTAACACCAATCATACAGTTGAAGCATAATACTTCCTTTATTTCCAAGTCCCACTTGTAGCTGAGGTTGACTGTGTTATGGTTGAGTCTTTAAATTCTCGGTATGCAAAACCAACCTTTTGTTCTCCGCAGTATGGTCGCCAAAAATGTTGATGTTAAGATTGTTCAAAATATTAACAACAACTTCACGAGGATAAATCCCCCTACATTTTTAAAGAGGTGGTGCTCCTCTATTATTGCTAAAATGAACTATGGAAATATAGTTTTAAATAAATATATGATCACACAAAAAAAAGGTTCCTGAGAAAAGGACTAGGAATTTTATTTAAGACAGAAATATAATATCTTTACTATATTATACAAAAGTAAATAAAATATCATATAATATTAACATATTCCTCACATCCATCACAATATAAGCAAGGTTTGGTCATATCATAAGACATAAGAGATATACGAACACAATGTAGAGAATTTTAGATGAATAATGCATTTAAAATTGAAAAAGAATATGATGAGCACACTCCAGAAATCTCAAACTTAGAAATCTCAAAGTACGAGAAATCATTAAATCTATGCCTCGAGATAGTTCTTTGGGGAGTTCAAAAAATAATTGTATGGTTTTACACTGTAATGTGAAATTAAAATAAAAGAATTCATCCAAATGGACCGGGATGGGGCTCTCGTGGAACTTTAAAAGAAAGACTTGGACTTGGAGGAAAAGACAAAAACAATTAGAAATCAACTATGAGTTTTCAGTGAATGAGAAGACATAAGCTAGATGATTTCTAAATGAGAAGTATAGAGGATGGGTAAAATGACCACTTGAGTTACAATATTAGATTCCCTCCTTCCTTTGCTAGTTGGGATGTATTTTATACTTTATTTGGCTGGAAATTTCTAACTAGTTGTAATTGTTTTCTCCTGATCTGATTATGTTATTTTGATTAAAGAAATCTTTAACGAATTTTCAATATATTCTTTCATAGGTGCGACCATTATCTCTTGTATAAATTTAACATTGAATAATGTATTTCAAGATCTTTAAAATCCATTGAGAGTTGATGGAGGGTATCTTAAAAATCATCATTTTTGTTTACATAACGAACCAACCAACTCTCTACCTCTATCTCTGAATATTCAATTAGGTTGCTAAACTTTTCTATTGATGAAATTTTTAGGGAGTCTAGATTTGCTTCCATTTGTTCTTTAGATAGAAGTGTTGAGTTCATGATTAAATGTGAATCCTCCACATCTTTAGTCGATCAAAATAGTTCTAAATCAATTAACTTTAAATATAATTCACCTCGTTTTGAACTAATGAAATCACATTTCGCTAATGTTTCTTTTAAACTTTTAATTCTCTTGAGCCAACATGTCTTTAATTTTTTTAAATGGATCGTTGAAGGCATATCCAATTCTTTTCATCAAAATCAACTAAGGCTTGAAACCCTTGTGATAAAATTACAGAAATCTCCTTGATAAAATTCTTCATCGTTTCCCAAGTTGCTTGAAGACACTGCCTGAAGTGTGTCATCCTCGAACCGAAAGAGACAAAGTTGGTTGCCAACTCCCAAGTTTAAATAATCAAGGAAATTCTCTTTTGGATGTTGACAATGACATATCTCCTGATAAAAAGTAGAAACAATTATGTTCCTTTCAATATCAAGCTCGATTCTAGTCTTCCTTCTAGAGTCTTGAAGGGTTGTATGATGGTGATAAGAATGAAAAACAATGGTGGGGGCATCAAGGAATTTTCCAATTCTCTTACTCTATCTTTTAGAATTTCATTTTCATTTACTATATCTCCAATTGAAAATTTTAAGGCTTCTCCTATGGCCTCATGGAATTCCATGACTTTGGAGGGTGAAACCCCTTAAAAATAAAATTCTGAATTCCATTTCTCTTGAATATTCTTTTTCTTTGAAGTCAATTTTTCAATGACTAAATTTATTGAGTTTCTATTTAATGTAGAATGATGTAGGGTAAGGGACTCTTCTTCAAATATAATTGGATCTTGGGTAGCCAATTATCATGCAATTGTTTTGCTTTCTTGTAGTATTTTTTTTTCACCTGCAACTTCTATTTATTCAATATTCATATCGAGTTCCATATCTTCTGAGCCAAATTCATTTCTAGGTATGTATTCATATTCTCCCTCTTTATTTGTACTTCTCTTCCTTTTACTGGAAATTGGGAGTGTCTGTGACTTCTCAATATTTCCCTCGGGAGGGTTTTTTCTCCTCCATTAGAATTATCAATTGAGGACTTTTTTTGTTCTTCAATTGAAAGTTAGGGTTTTCCTTTGGTTGGGATGAGATTTTGGGAAATATTCGAGGACCATGAACTTCTCTCATTTGAAACCCATCCTTGTTGTTTGTGATGGTCATTGGTATTGACTACTATCTAAATATCGTCTTGCAATTTTTCCATAGGTAACCCTTGAGAGTTTTGATTGTCACCTTCTTATTCTCCAAATAAAAATTTCTTGGAAAACAACATTCTATATCCTATTGATGTCATCTGAGTCATGAATAATTGATTAGGGTCGAAACCCTTGATATCATTAGCTTGATTGAGGTTAAATAAGTCAAATTGAGTTGAGGTTTCATCTAGATGGGAAATACTTTTCACAGTTATTTCCCCAATTTTCCTTGGTAATGGGATAAATTGTTTTTTCCTTTTTTCATTAAAAAAGTGAGACCAGAATTTACACTTTTTACATACCTCAACTATAAATAATCTATCAGAAACATAGTAGGGTAGGAATGAAGGTTTTTCATGTGAATAATAGAGTCTGATAACACTAAAAATTTCCATAGCTTCGAAGCTTTCTTTTCTAGCTAAGAAAGATGTAGCCTCCAATGACAATATTGATGTATTGGGTCCATAAATTAACCTTTTGAAAGAAGAGATAAAAACATTGTGAACTTCATCGAAGTTATATACAACTTTTTTCTTCTAGAGTGCAGGGTACCTAATTTCTAGAGGGTCAAATTTATAGTTAAACTTCTTGGCCAAGTGTGGACCCTTGAACATGTGACAATAAGTAACGGAAAAATCAATATGAAGACATGTAAAACATTTTAATTTTATGAAAATTTCCCAATTGAAAATATAACTCACTTGAAATAATCCTTGACCAATCGAAGATTGTTATAAATTGTGTAGTCATTGATGTCAAAGGATTTCATTCATATCACAGATAGGAAGAGACTAGAGGAAGCAAAGAAGTTGAAGGAATTTATGAGTTATATGTTTACTCTGTGTGAATGAAGGTGAGATAATGCCGCTCTATATTGACGAGTATCTCTATGCGAAGATGACTATATATTGTCAAGTTTATGCAAGTGAGAACAATCTAAGAAATTTAAGAGTTGCACATGCATACAAAGAAATGTCGAGTGGAATATGAATGAGAAACCCCTATTAAAACAAAGAAACAAAATCGATAAAGTGAAGAGTCTTTGTGGCAGAAGGATTACAGATTGTTGAAGCTCGATGATGCAAAGGAGGCATAAGAAATGAGTAGAAATGAGGTCTCGGATAACCAGACCGAAGTAAATTGAAAAATTGATATATCCCACAATCATGAGGAATAACAACTTCGAAAGGTTTATATTGTGAAATAATTTTTATGAAACTTGAAAGTGAATAGAAGAGTTATGGAACCATGCACAAGGCATTAAAGTTTGTCAAAAGAACGATGGACTAGGACCATGTTAAATATTGACCATTGATCATTAGATATCAATGGCTAAGATCAAAATATTGGGGCTTGATACCCATTAGGTTTTCTCAGCCACATTAGTGCCATGATAGAAGCCTCATTAGCACCACATGTTCAGTCAGATGAGTGCCACATCAAAAGGATTTTACGTCAGTTTTATAACAAGCAACTCTACAAATTCCACGTACAGTACCACATTTCAGGACACATTTCGATGCCATTTCATCCAGAACATAAGAATATGCTCACATGACAACCACCTCATCTGCAACATCAATGAAAATATCTAGAAAAATGACTATGTATCAATATTGAATAAGTACCAAGAGATTTTGAAGAAATGACCAAGTACCCAAAGGGTGAAAGATCCGATGGCCCAGGAGGTCGCATTTTCTCACAGATTGGATGACCCATATATCTGATGGCCCAGGAGGTCACCACTTGTCACAAGGATTACCCACTTGTCGAAGATCCTAGGGCTCAGGATGTCTCATAGACCCACGATGAAATACTTCGAGAAATTTCTAAGTATGGTGCAAAGTGGGTACAAAAGAATACGAAGGTGCATTTTGGAGGCTGTGGAAGTATGAAAGGATATGCCTTATACCCACATATAAATGCTTGGAAATGCATCTAAGTATAGGTGCAAAATGAGTGCAGTGGAACTTGAGGGTGTAATTTGGAGGTCGTGAAAGTTTGAAACGAAGAAGAGATATGCCTTAGACCTGCGATGAATCCATCAATAAAGATCAATGGTCAATTTCAACTTGAGATATAATCAAACAGTGGATGTGAGATGAAGGATTGAGCTATGTCAGACTTGGATCAACGATCAAGATCAATTTGAGGTCTAGATTGGACGGTTGTTATGCATTGTGGTTGCCTTGTGTGTTTTTAATGGGTATATAAATGAGTCTGACAACGAGAAGGTCTGAATAGTGAGATCGGAAGA